>VXCM01000214.1:0-11065 GCA_014773175.1 Lucifuga dentata | reverse complement strand
CCGCACTTTCTCTTGCTGTCCTTTCTTTTTTTATTTTCCGCTTAGTGCAACCACTGAGCTGAGTCTGCTTCTCCATTTTCCACAATGGACATAAAGGTCACTTTCATGACGCATGTATGTTCACCTGCAAACAGCATCCACATTCTTTTAAGCCTAAAATTTATTTATTGAGAGGGACTAACATATTTTAATTGCAACAACTTTTATTTATTTATTTTATGTGTAAAACTTGTAATCATAATTTCGAAGAATTATGTGAACATAATTTTTTGTCTGGTGCCCCCTAGTGGCTGGTGCCCCTGGGCACGTGCCCAAAGTGCCATATGGTTAATCCGGCTTTGTATGGAAGATAAACTGAAGAATGCATATGTGTGAATGCGTATTTGCCTGTAAATACACACATGGCATTCATATCTGTGTCTTGTCAATGCTGAGATATTTTTCTTTGGCTACAGCAGTGGTGAATTTATTAACATGATAGGGGTGTGGCATGGCTGAGCGTTGATGTGACAGATGGACCACTATGTGACAAATTGTATGGACAAGCTCGTGTCAAAAAGCGCTCTTCAAAAAGCATAAAATTATCTCATGAGTCACATTCTGGGAGAGAAGACTGGAGAGTAGGGGTGGTGTGGGTTCATGAGGACCAGAATTAGACAGTAATTAAGCCTAACAGACACACTCACACACACACACACAAACACACACACACACACACACACACACACACACACACACACACACACACACACACACCATGTACAGTTGCAATCAAAATTTTTCAACTCTCTAGACTCTTGGTGATGTAAATAAAATTTTATTAAAATATATCAACTAAGGCCTTAGAAAACAGTCAAAAAATGTGTAATTGTACACATGTGGGGCAATGTTTGAGAAAAATTGATTTACTAATAGCCTAAACAAAACAAAAATCTAATCTTTCCATCGATATTACTGTGCAAAATTATTCAACCTCCAAAATCAGTATTTTGTAGAGCATCCTTTACCCTTTATAAGCTCTAATAAATGTTTCCAGTAAGTGCGCGCAAGCTCATGACGCCACTCTGCTGGAATCTTGACCCATTCCTTTGTGCAAAAGCTTGCAGCTCACTGATATTCTTTGGTTTTTGTGTTGCTGCTGCTTTCTTTAAATCACACCAAAGATTTTCAGTGGGACTGAAATCTGGGGGCTGAGATGGCCAGTCAAGGACATTCGAAGAAAATGTTAATTTTGTTTTTCTTTTAAGGATGAGCTAAAAGAGTTTATCATTCAGACATTAGAGTAATGGTGGCTGAAAATGGGACTTTGCAGTTTATGTGAATAATTACTTATTCATCAGTCACTGCCAGCAGTAATAGCCATTTGCAACATTATTAATGTCTTGGCTATATGTTTAAAGTATCAATTTCTATCAAAATCATTAAAATTTCTGGAAGATTCTAAACTTATGCATGTTAATGTATATACTTCACATGTGGATGAAATTTTCTTCATTGGCAGTGTAAGATTCAAATGTTAAAGAGAGATTTTACAGGGAAGTGTGATTAAAAGGCTGTGATGAACCTTTTAATCAGAATGTTACTGTGTGACCTGTAACTCAGTACACACATAGAGATAACTGTATATGTGTGTAAGGAGCATGTGGGGTTACTTTACAATGAGCCTGACATCTGATTCACACCACACAGTAACTGGACAGAAAAGACAAGCCATTACAATGTACAAAATGTGTAAAACCCAAATAATATATATATTTTTTTTTTCTTTTTTTTTCTTTTCCCAAATAATATTTTTCACTTCCCAGCATGCTATTGGATCCCACAGCCATTGATTGGTTTGTCCTTCAGCTTGGAGCAGCAGGGTAGAAATCATCCATGTCCACACGTACAAACACTTAAGTTATGACACTTCTCCAGCTCAGAGGCCATCCACCTACAGGAAGATTACATTTTAAAAGGCGTCACCGAAGAACCATGATCTGCTCAAATTACATTTCAGTGTTTTTAATACAACAGCACCGCCTATGCATATTTGTCTGAGTTTTTGAGTAACTTCCAAAAAAACAAAAGCAAAAAACAACCACAGCACGCCTTACCTGAGCTTGTGATTTTTTTTTTTTTTTTTTTNTTTTTTTTTTTTTTTTTTTTGATCTGTGCCTTTTGTAGCATCATTTTCTCAGTGTGCTGGTTCACCTGCTGCTATTTCTTCAGCTCATTCATATAAAACCTAGACCCCTGAGGAGTAGGACAAGGCCAGTGAAGAATGACAGATTCTATCAGACAATGATACAAACACAGTGCTACATCTCATTTGCAGCCCTGTACAAATGTATGGTGCCCTCCACAAATATTGGTAACCTTGGCAAATAAAAGCGAAATGGGCTTGGAAAAAAAAAAGTCCTTATGTTGATCTTCTTCATCTTTCATTCAAAATGTTAACATAAATATAACCTTTAATAATTAAAGTTAAATAACGGAAAGGAAAAAGACATTCTTATTGTGAAACAAATATTAAATAATCGGCCGGAAGAGGACATGTGTCTATTGAGCCCACGTACAGTGAGGAGGATTCGAGTAGCCAAAGACTCTCCAGGGATCACAGCTAAGAGAATTGTAGACGTTAGTTGGGTCTTGGAGTCAGAAAGTCTTCAAAAGCATGATCAGACCCTACCAGGCCAATTGAGAAAAATATTTATGCTGTAAACCAGCTGTTTGTCCAGTGTTCTATAGATTAACAAGTGGTCAGGTCACTGGTCACTTTAGCCTGAATACATCACTGGTTGCTATAGTGATAGTGGATGTTGAAAACAGGAATAGATCACTTAATTGTCCCTTCCAGTACCTTGTTGTTTCTTTGTCTTCATAGTCTTGATATTTTTAAGACTAAAAACAAATTACTATATCATTAACATCAACTAGTGCAGTGCCCACTGAAAACGTGCCTGTTCGGAACGGGCCGAATTTTATGGGTTACGCTGCAGCCTGCCATAATTTTGTTCTGCATGTCCTTGTGAGCTAGCTTTGTTTACTGTATGGGGTCGGGTGTGACTGCCATTGGACCAAAGCATATATCTGCCACACCCTGGAGCGTATCCTGCCGCACAAACTACTTTATACTGGTACAGCTCAATTCAAGAACAACTTCAGACGTGACACTGGTCCGACTGGGTCTTTGGGTCCTGTGCAATAAATCTGCTGAATATCAACTTCACACGATGAACAGGTACTTATGCACTTATGTACTTATGCACTTACTGCACTTATGTGCAGGTACACATAAGTGGTGTGCATTTTTCTGTTGATTTAATAAAACACACCTTCTGTTTTCCTCATAGGATAATGTCATCCAACCAGGCTGCCAAACTTTGCGTGAATTCAAGCTTGACACAAAGAATTGTCACCGCCGCCATCAGCAGGTTATCATCACACCAGTCCAAAATATGAAGAACCGCCTCCAGCCACAACTTGCCACTGGGAAGGATCCCAAGTGGGATCAGCGCATGGTCCTCCCATCAACTAACAAGACCACGAAGAAAACCATGCTGCCACAGCCTGCCACTGAGAGTTTTCTTACTTGTAGTAAGATGACTGATCGTCCACCAATCAAAAAGACCCTGCAAAAACCACCACAGCCAGGGCCTGTGACTGACAAGGTTTCTAAGCCCAAACAGAAGGTCATCACCCCCCAAGTTCAAAAGACCAAAGAGTCATATCTTCAGCCACAGCCTACCACTGGGAAGGGTCCCAGGTGTGTCCAGCAAGTTATCCTCCCACCATCCACAAAGAGCAAGGAGAAATGCCGCCTGCCAGAGCCTGTCACTGAGAGTTTTCTTTGTCATTCTAATCATCTCCTACCCCTCAAGAAGAGCATGCAGAAATGCGCTCAGCCAGTCCCTGTGACTGTGAAGAGTTGAAATGTGGTACGAAGGCCGTCATCCCTCCATCTCAAAAGACCAAAGAGTCTTTCCAGCCACAGCCTGCCACCGGGAAGAAGGATCCCAATTGTGCTCAGTGGGCTATCCTCCCACCAATCAAGGCGGACCAGCTGAAACTCCCCAAGCTACAACTTGAGCAGATTATCCCACCAATCATGAAGAGAGAAAAGACTCTTCAGTCGAATCCCCAGCCAAAACCTGAGTATGGATCTAAGCAGTGTCTGCAGCCCAAGAACACAAAGGAGAAATACATCAACCATCAGGTGTGCTTTTTTACATGATTCTTTATCATCTGTCTCTGCACTTTATTGACATAACTTGTTCATCTGCACAGACTGGGGCAGCATGTGGAAGGTATAATGGAAGCGAGCGATACCATGTGTCACAAAGGTAGCATGTGTGTCGACGCCTCAGATGCTTTATTAGCCATAAAAACCTCAGTTAACATGTAGTACACATCTTTAAAAGCCTCAGAGCTCTAATGCCCATGCCACCTGTCCCCACCATAATTTGTGACCATGATGTACTGTACTATCATGACATTTTCTGGGAAGAGTTTAACTCTCTCTTTTCTTGATTCTGTAATCAGGAGAAAGATGGTGTACAGAACAGGCAAAACCTCACCAGTAAAAATCCAGATACCAAGCAGAAGCAGGATGAAATGACAACCAGTTCTGGANAAAAAAAAAAAAAAAAAAAAAAAATCAATTTAGCATATGAGTTTAAATACTTTTTCTAATCTGAAAATGTGAGGGATGACCTCTGACAACTTTTTTCCCTTTACAGTTGTCCTGGAGAAGTACGGGAAATATTTGACAGAATTTGAGAGAAATGAAATCACAAACTACAAGGAGGTGTGGTACTTCCACACCTCCTTGACTTCCAAGAAGATCAGGCCATACCATTCACAAGACAAATTGGAATATGATAGCAGGAATGGGTACTACAGGACTGTAAGTACTTATCCAGTAATGAGTTCTGACTGGTTGTTACTTTTTGTCCCACAAGAGATAAATTGTCTATGAATTTAGAAGAAGCATTTATTATTTAGCAAAACATCCTTTTACTGGAGAAGATGCTCTTTTTTTTTATCTCCTCCCTGATGTCTACAATTGCGGACAAGTAAGATTTCAGACTAGTTTTCTATATTTGCTATTCTGACATCTCCAATTAACTCACAAATATTTCATGATAACCTTAGGTAAGACGCAAAATTCAACTATTTGTCCACATTCCATGATGGATGTTTGTATGGGCTTGGAATTAAAACTACATTTTCTAGAGGGCCTAATTTTGGATGAAATCTAATGCATCTTTTGATCTAAGATAATTAAAAAAAAATGAGGTTTCCAATTAACTTAATTTATCATGTTTGTTAACTTACATCAATGCAGTGTGTCTTAAGGCTGGGATGGATATTTTTTGCATTTTATCTGCTGCTGGAAATGAACGCTTCTCTCCCATAGATCCTGACAGACCATTTGGCTTACCGTTATGAGGTGCTGGAGGAGCTTGGGAAACATTCTGGTGGTACAGTTCTTAAATGTAAGGACCATAAAACTCAGGAACTGGTGGCTGTCAAAGTTGTTCAAAACTACAAAAGGTAAAACTTTACCTAAAAACCAATGTATGCTAGTGAATATATTCATTGATAATGAATACTTTAGAGGTCTATTTGAAATGCAGTCACAGTAATGAGCTCATATCATTCTCTCCTCTCTCCGTTTTTTTCAGTTCCTCTGTAGATGTTGAGCATGAGCTTCAGATCTTGCAGTTACTGCATTTAACTGACCCAGACGACTCGGCTAACTTTGGGCACATATGAAAGATAATTTTGTCTTCCGTAATCACATCTGCATCACTTTTGAGTTGTTAGAGTAAGTTTCAGAAAATACTGATCATCATGTTGATTTGTTTCAATTTTCTTCCATTTAAATCAGGTCAGAAGTTAAAATAAGCTTCTCACATTCATTCTTTCAGAAAAAACTTTTNTCCATTTAAATCAGGTCAGAAGTTAAAATAAGCTTCTCACATTCATTCTTTCAGAAAAAACTTTTTAAATTTGCTGAAGGACCAAGAATGTTGTAAGTTAAGCATGACTAAGGTCAGACACTATGCAAAAGATATTCTAAAGTCCCCCCTCATGCTCCATGAGTCATGGATGGTCCATGGTGACCTAAAACCAGTAAGTACTATTTCTACACTCAAAAACATGCATCATTTTTGTATTATGTATTCATGATAACATCATACTAAAGTACAGGTCTTTTTCTTTTCCAGGAAAACATTTTACTTTCCACCAAAGACAACGAGAAGCATGCAAAAATGATCGACTTTGTCGGGTGCTACTTGTTGATGGTCTCTTGTGAGTGTTCAGATGTTTATCATTACATAATGAACTGTTTCATGTAGAACTGTTAATTGCGGGTCATTGAAATTTTAAGAAAATTGATTACAGACTGCAAAGCCTAACTTTTTATACTGTCCTTCTCAGAATATCCCATAATTGTGACTCCTGCTTATGCACCTCCTGAGTACCATCTGGGTGAACCCTGTGACGCGTCCATGGACATGTGGAGTCTGGGATGCATCTTAAGTGAACTGTTCACCGGTCAACTTCTCTTTGATACAACGAAGGAAAGCATATTAAACTGCATGATGATGGTAATGTAACTTTATTTTTATTTTTTATTTTTTACATAACATTTGCTGAACTTTATTAGTTGAGAATATTTAGAAGTGCTTGAATGTATCTTACAGGTATTGGGTGCTCCACCGAAAGAGCTGATTAAATCATATCGTTTTATGGACGATTTGTTTGGTAAGCAAAACTTTTAAATATTTTGGCTAATTATGTCATTAAATATTTGACCGATGATATTGCTAAACTCTGCAAGATATCTTTTAACTGACTTGTCAATGTGTTATGGATATGCAGATTGTGAGGGCAACCCACTCGATGATTCATACATCAAGTGCAATCAAACGAGTCTGTCTGAGTGCCTGGGGACAAATGATTCTCAGTTTCTGGACTTCATTCAGCGCTGCCTTAAGTAAGTGCACTTCTTTAGAAACACTACTTAGAAATGACATTTTAATAATGTCAGTTATTCTCAGTGGAGTACAGTAATTTGTTCTTTATTTATAGACACAAGGTTTTGTTCAGCTGTTCTGATCTGTCTCTATTTTGTTTGTTTAGGTATGACCCAAAGGAGCTCATGACAGCAAGTGAAGCTCTGCAGCATCCGTGGATTAATGTGAAAAATGATTAAACATATTAAAAAGATACTGTTCTTCTGCAGGGAGGCATGGTGGCTCAGTGGTTAGCACTGTCACCTCACAGCAAGAAGGTCCCGGGTTCGAATCTGACCGGGTCCCTTCTGTGTGGAGTTTGTATGTTCTCCCCATATCTGCGTGGGTTCTCTCTGGGTGCTCCGGCTTCCTCCCATCTCCAAAGACATGTCTGAATCGCAATTTAATCATCCCCNAGGACAAACGGGTACAGAAAATGGGCGACATGGTGGCTCGGTGGTTAGCACTGTTGCCTCACAGCAAGGAGGTCCTGGGTTTGATTCCTAGGCAGGGCAGAGCCTTTCTGTGTGGAGTTTGCATGTTCTCTCCGTGCTTGCGTGGGTTTCCTCCGGGTGCTCCGGTTTTCCCTATCATCACAAAAAACATGTACAGGCTATGTAATGTTTGTGATGTCTGATGGTAATGTTTGTGATATATGTTGGGACCCCCTCGAAAACGAGATGGTACATCTCAAGGGGTTTATCCTAATAAAATAAAAAAGAAAAAAAAAAGAAAAATGGATGGATGGATGTTCTGCATCCTCATCGATGCTGGTCCCACTTTCAGCCCATTTTATTGCTCTCCCTAAATTACCTTTGGTCAAAAAGACTACACAACTAGTTTAGCATGAGTGCATGTCAAAGTCTAAGATATTGAGTGGAATTCGTAAAACACAGCAACAGATTTAACATGTTGATAAGGGCAAATAGTTTCCTTGTTCCTTCATTCATACATGCCTGTTATCAGCATGTTTTAGCATTTGCTTTGAAAGACATTGCTATGATATTTCCTTACATACATGTCAGAGAAGTGATTCATTAAATATGCAGTCATGCAAAAATTAAGACCTGATTCAGTCTGATAGTAAATTTTGGTGGTATGAAATCTTGGTGACATTTTCAGTTGTATTTTCCTCATTTATATTAGTGATCAATAAATTTGATATTTAAGCCCAATCAGCTGATCAGATAGTATATTTAAACGGCAAATTTTGATCCCATCTCACACATATTCTCGTGGCACTGTGGCTCTTAAGCGTGATCTGTCTCTCTCTCTCTCATAGGACACACACACACACACACATCACTCTCCTGTGTGCCCAACTGCATAATTAGTTGAACATATGGGAGAGTGGTGTGTATGCGTGTCTCATCTCTTAAAGTGCGGAGTGCTACAACAGATAATTTAGGGTTTTTATTTATTTATTTATTTATTTAATTGATTGATTGATTTGGCTTTTTTGGTGATTTAATGTCACTTTCGCTTTGACATTAGAAGAAGCAGTATCGCCACACTTATTTAGTGGGATATTGAATAGTTAGCATGATTTTTTAATGAATCCCACCCATTGTCCATGATAGATATCATAGTTTGTATTTTGTAACCTTAATAGTGCTTCTGCTAGTGAGTCCTCAGGTTTCCGCTTGCAAAGAAATGGCCAAATGAAGAAGATGAACCAGGAGATGGACACAGCCCTCAGGTGCATCACTTCTCACAATCCCACATCCTGGCTAGGTGTGTGTGTGTGTGTGTGTATAATTAATTGTCTTTGCCTGCCAGTAGAAGCAGTTGCAGGNCTAGGTGTGTGTGTGTGTGTGTGTATAATTAATTGTCTTTGCCTGCCAGTAGAAGCAGTTGCAGGTCAGAAAAATAATATAGAGGGATGTCAAACCAGCAGCTCCATCAAAGTTTACACACACACACAGGCACACCCATGCACACTCACGTACAAACACAGAAGAAAACTAATTTAAACAAAAGTGACATTGCTAATTATGCAAAGAGGAAGAAAACAGTATAAACATCTCTCCTTTAATTCTATCACACCTGACCCATCTTTCTGGCTTCATGCTGCATCTCTGCAGATATTATGCTGTCAGACTGTATCTGAAAATACAGTGACTGACAGGGAGAAATGTCAGGCAATCCAGGCTGAGTAATTGAGTATAGATTGAAATGACACTGAGCAGTTATGTCAGGATGATTTCTCTCTGGGGAAGTTCAACAGTTTTTGCTTCCTTAAAGGACAAAACCTGTGATTTTGCATGTTTGAGTCCAATAAATACTACCCACATGCACATTACATTACTGCCAACCAATTTCCCAAACATAAAGCCATACTTTAGTTCTGTAATGTAGGAAAATAAATTCTAAAGTTTGCCACTCAAGTAGCAAGTTTTGGAAAACTGTTGGCACTAACATAATGTGCAGTATTTATTAGGTTCAAGCATGCAAAATTGCCATTATGTTCCTTTCAGTGCAGTCCATGACCTGCTGGTACTTTAATTGTGTGGCACAAAGAGAATTCCAGGAAAGGTCAAAGTGCCATGTCTATATGTTTCATTCAAGCAGATCCAAACTGATCCATGATGATGATAAAAGATATGGAATGTGTACCGCCAGTGGAAGCTGAAGCAACCTCCCCAACACTTAAAACACAAGCACCCAGTCCCAGGAAGTTTCTCCAGTGTATCATATTATGGCAGATATATAATAAAAGCAAAAATAAAAGAGCATTCCTTAGAGCACATACTGTACCTCCACCAAGGTTGAATAAGCCTAGACATAATTTGTCTTGTTCTAATAATATTTACTGGCTTACAATAAAATAAATGAGTATAATAAACACAATAGTTTTCTGGATGAATTTATCTCCCAAGCTATTAAAAATGCATCAAAACTGTTTACATGTTACTGAATTAGTATTATCCTAGTCAGGGCCGTTTCTGACCACTTTGGCACCCTAGGCGAGACATCCATTGGTGCCCCTTCACACTCATTCCCCAAAACACATGTATGGGGAAAAAAAGACACTTTCAGTCTTAACTTATAACACATTGCACTCATTGTTAACAACGCTTCGTAAGGGGTCTACATTATTGTGTATTTTTATCACAAGGAGGCACTACAGCGTAGCTACAGAGTTGGCCAAAAGTATGTCACTCCCCTTGTATTTTTGTGTAAACTTTTCTAAAGTACCACTCCAAAATTCATTTATTAGTATTTTACAAGTAGTTAAGTATTCGTTCAGAATATTCAGTTATTCTAGACTTAAATTTGGATTTCAGAGTAGATAATGACTACAATATTTCTACAAGTCAGTGAAAACACATGAAAACCATTTGACCTCTGACCCTACTTCAAAGAAGATGTTTTAACTTTCTGTTTGATCTCTACTAATAATGTTGGTATTGTTCTTCAAATCTTAATACGTCACAAGTGTCTTCTTACTTAACACTATTAAGATCTATTGGATTTTTTTCAGCTGTACTTATTCTAACAAAACTCTAAATCTAAAAAACTCTAAACTCAAAACTCCAACTCTAAAAAAAAAAATTTTGTGTTTTTTTGTGTTTGGAGTGGTGATTTAACTCATAAAGATTTACACAAAAATACAGGACACAGGGTGCAATACTTTTGGCCAGCGCTGTAGGGCAAATCACAATGTACAGGAAGAAGTAGTATCATTTAAAATACGTTCCAGAGATACCAAAGATATAAGAACACGGTGTTTGACAGCCAAAAACTGAACTATATCCGCATATTTGAGGCCAAGATGAAAATAAAACTGTACTGAATCCAAACGATCCACAGTGTGTGTGCGTCAACTTGCACACCTGTCAATATTGAAATACGGGAGACTTTCTGGGACATGACACCCCACCCCAGCCCGTCCCGATCTTATTCTCTCATCGAAAGCTTTGCTAGCATGACTGTATTATGTTTGTTTATTCCTCCTACGGGAAACTGTTTCAATCAACGTTGGTTCGGCTTGGCTTCAGGTGTCCCCTGGCAAGCGCGCCTCACTTGTGTGCCACAGAATGACCGAAACAACTTGA
>VXCM01000213.1:19751-240231 GCA_014773175.1 Lucifuga dentata | reverse complement strand
TATATATATATATATATATATATATATATATATATATATATATATAGTTTTAAGCTCCAGCATCACATTAAGCCTGAAGCTACCGGCATCTCTGCATGTTCGTCATCGAGATTCCACCGCCAAGACTGTCAAAACTCATCAGCATTCATTTTCCCACAATCTGCCAACATTAAAAAAAAAAAAAAAAAAAAANAAAAAAAAAAAATATTGAGTGACGAAACCTCTAATCTTGTAAGCAACACATGCAGCATGACATGTCGTGTTTGTCATTCAATCAAACGTGGCCTTCAAAATAGTACATATACGATGTATGAGTGGTTGTTTCATCCATTTCTCATAAATCCAGATGGATCCTTGGAGGTTTTTTTTTTTTTTTTCNGGTTTTTTTTTTTTTTTTCAGCAGTTCCCAGCCGAAATTATCACTTCTCTTTATCCTTGGCTTAAAGTCTTTCTATATCTGGGTTCATGATATGAATGGAAAAGTAGGCTGGCCTGTATTTTAAAAATGAATAAACAAGTTCCTGCAGGTGGGAAGGAAAACATCCTAAAACCAGTTTCATAAAGAGTGTGTCAGCAAAAGATTATATCAGGGATTAGAGAAACACGAAAAAACTAAATATAATCCAGCAGAAGGCACAAAAGCACCATAAATTACTTTATAGGTTCATTAAATGTCACTTTGGTCTGTTTGATGTAGCTTAATCTGTTGAGTAACTCCAAATACCAGGTAAATCTATTGGCATAGGAAGTACAATTTTGCCCACTGTGATGTAGTTGAGTGAAAGAAAGAAGTTTCCCAAATGGAAATATGATTGGTAAGTTCTGAGCCTAACATGGAACACTGTAAACCACAGGTGTCCCACTTATTTTTCAGCATAATCTCACTGTAACTCCAACACAGGTGTGTCAGTGCTGCTGGAAGGATTTTATCCTAATTTGATAGAAATCGTTTTCTTTTCACAGCTGATATGACGTCACAGAGGACAAACAGGTTCCAGTTAAAGCAAGATTATGTGTGGGAAGAGGTGAAGTCTGAGTGGGTAAATTAAGTGAGAAAGGGAGGTGCTGAACTAGTTCAAATCCAGTCATCTATAGCAGCCAACAAGTACATAAGCACTGCTCCTTGTATTTCTACTTTAAATGAATGCAGCAAAAACGTCTAAAGCAATTGCTCACTTACTGATGTTTTAGGCTCATAACTTATCAATCAAACCCCCTGTAGTCAAGTTAAGTACAAAGAGGTGGTAAAGTAGAGGTATAAGTTACTTTCCATCTCTGATAGTGATGTACCAGAGGGAGATTGGCCGCTGCAGCGTGAATGCTCCTGTGAAGCTCCACCTCCAGCACCTTTTATGATAATTCAGTGTGATCTGTGCTCGGAGTGGAGGGAGCTGCGTGGAGCCGTGGGCTGCCTCCTGCTCGCCAATTTCGATGAGGCTTTGGAGCGTCACAATCCGCCGCCGAAACGTTGTGGAGAATCTGGTGAACGGGGTAATGTCCGTATAATGTCGCCACCGAGGACGCGCGGCTGAATGTGAATATTGTGGATCCATAGAGGACGTGAACGCACCTGCATCCAGAATGGGAGGTCAGATAACCAGAAATACCTTCTACGGTAAGAACATTTGGCATCATAGGAAAGTAAAACACCCAATTCTGTTATTATGGAAGGTGACTACAATATTCCATAATGAAGCTGGATGCATGGAAAGCATAAATGCATTGAATTATAGGCGTGATGTCAGTGTGAGAAGTTATCAGTGACTAAAGTCACTATTACCCCGTGAGGACAAATAAAGTGACTGACTGATTTCTTTGTCAATGTTGAATAAACAGACACATGAGCAGGACGTTAAAATTTTAAAAATATGTTGAAAAGTTTCACAGAGATGCATGTTTCTTCTTCTAGTCACAAGTGAGAACTAACTTGGTAATAGTTGCATGTTTGACTAATGCTTTTTATGCTTTATTGTGTGCACAAGGGCTGGTTTGTACTGTTGCAGATTGTAATCATTAACAGGTGCATTTAAAGGTGTCTTTATTTGTTGCACATTTCAGGTAAATAAACATTCTGGACTTATTTATTTATTTATTTTAGTAGTAATTAATGTCCTTTTAATGTTGCTGGATTCTTTTCATTAATTGTTGGATTTAATATCATTCTTTCCGTATTTTCGTTATCTTTCATTTGCACACCCACACACTTGTAGTTGAAAGCAAGAAACTAATGCCCACTTTTCACTCGTTCTGTAATCGATTAGCAGACTATTTGTATTACTAATGTCATTTACTATATTCCAGTTGAAATTATGACTAATACAAATAAGGTTAAAAAGCACATAAATATGATATAAGTTATGTTTAAGTAACCTTGTTGTTACTGCTACTTCAATCAGTCATGAATATTAAATGTTTGAGTTTATGGCAATTTAGAATGCTGCCATGATATATATAAGGCTATGATGTAATGACACATGATTCCCAGAAAACTTATCAAAATCTTTGTCTCTGGGTCTTGCACATAATGAACAGATGAATATGCAGATGGGCAGATATTTAAAAGTATATTTAATCTCACTGGCACAGGCTTTACTGTAGTGCTTTAGCCACTAGCAGGTTAGGAAACAGTAGGTGTAAGTATTACTGGTGTCACAGTTGAAATTACTAATGATGTGTACTTTCTAAAAAGTTGAATGATTTCAGACATAGAAAGTTCTAGTAAACTGAAATAATATTGCCTTTAAAAGCTAATCACAACAAAATCCGAACAGATACGTGTACATATGCATTTGAAAACACATGCATTTTTTTTTTAATTATTATTATTATTTTTTTTTACATCTCATAGCCACATTGTCATACTCCCAAGAGGAGAATAATTATTGATTTTGGTGACCTATGACCTTACCCTTTATTCCCTTCACCAAGCCAGAGTTTGTCTATTATAAGTATTCTATATGTCCAGAACAGCAGACTGTGAATGTAATGGCTAACTGGAGCCTGTCAGGCCACAAAGAGCTCTGAGTTCTACAGAGTGCCTTTGTGTGGTTATATTGAACATCCCCTCTATTAAATGAATGTCCTCATAATTCATGACCTGTTTAGCAGAACTGTAAAAGTAACAGCAACGGTACACAGTAATAATTCCTGGAAGATGTTTCAAACTTTATGGTGTTTGTGAATCGCTTGTGCTTACCCTTTTTATTGAAGCTATACATGCTATGACATGTTGCCAAACCATTAAAAACACACACCTGCCTTCCGGCTCTTTAGGATGCTGCTTGTGAGTCCCATTCCTGCAAAAAAAAAAAAAAAAAAAAAGAGCTACAGAGATTGAGCACGTACGTCACGTCTTGTTGGGGCCTGTGTTGAGGTTTCTAGTAAGAGCAGGCATGGGGATAAAACACAGGTGACACTGGCCAGGAGCTCCGTTTGTCCTTTCCAGTTAATGACAGCAAAGGCAGTCACATTGTGTGTGGCGGTGCATTAAGTAACATTATCCTTCCATAACTCACTCATCTGACATTTGTCACGGCACCTCTCTTTATCACGGCCGGGCTCCGGTTAACATTGACGTCTCTTCTGGGTTGCATGACTTTGTGAACACGATTAGACAGCCGCTGTATCATCAACAGTGTTAGCTCAAACCAGCGGCTCTGTAAAATCTAATGCTGGCATTTTTATTCATTCATGTATTTAGTTGATTTTTTTTTTTTTTTTTTTTTTTTACTGTCGTCCTCTGTGTGCTAAGTAAGGTTTCTGATAATGAACACTGTAAAGCCATTCCAAAATACTATATATATGTATATATGCTGAAAAGGATGGCGATGTTGTGTTGGATTCTCTTATCAAATAACTTTTGTCTAGAAAATGGACCATTTAGGACACAGATTTCCACTTCTCTCTATTTTTCTGGGAACTGTGAGATTTTAACAATATGAGGAAGGAGTTTACAAGTCAGGTGTTTAAAGACCTGATTTCAGTATTTTTTCAGCTTAAAAAGGAGCATACTAGAGATTTTTCATGGTTGAGCCCAATATATACAACCTGCCAACCATTTTCCAAAACATACTACTGGAGCAGTAAATTTTAGATTTTTTGTTTGTTTTTTTTCACCTTCCAGACTGCCATTGCTTTCAATTCACTGTAGAGACTTGAATTGTGCTTTAGATAACTAATCCATCACAGCGAACATGACATCGATTAAATTTTTTTGTCAAAGTAACTTTATTTAACCGATCCAACACGCAGCTACACAGAAGAAAATGTATGTATCTGTCAGGGAATACTCCCAGGAGAAGGTGGCTTTTACCGTGCCTTCTGTAGTTGTGTTAGCATGCAAAGCACTGATGTCAGTAAGATGGACAGATGTTGTAAAACCCACACTTTTAAACAAAACTCCCCCACTATGTCTATCACCAATTTACTGTGCAATGCTTTCAAATCATGTCTTCTCTGCCTTCGTGAATTGCAGATCAGTATGCACCTAAATTCATGCGACTGTAATGACTGCAATGTGACAAAAGTGTTTACCTGGCGCAAGGTGTGAAGATCCTCAGTGGACACATGCTAGGTGACTGCCCACCACTGACTCAGTACTGAAGAAGCTATACAGATGAGTGGTGAAATATCTTTAAGATTAAACAAGTGATTTTGTCTCAAACTACTACTGATATCAACCCCAAGTGGTTTTAGTTTTCGATTTTCTCACAAAGTAACACTTCCAGTGTTTGCTTTTTCCAGTAGCTGCCACAAAAGCCTTTATATAGTTATTTTCCTATGCTGAATAGTGCTCCCCATAAACAAATAACTGAATTTGATGTGTAAAATTGGTGGTATCCCCCTTTTAATATTTTCAAAGATGACTTGTTTTAGTCCAAAAATGCAAAAATATTCAATGAATTTTTCCAGAACTGTATGTCTGGCATCATAGAGAAAGCTCTGAAACAACATTTAGACTAACGGGTAGGGAACTAAAATTTATAAAAACAAAATACAAACAGCTAAATGAACAGAAATTTTTACAAACTTTTTTGTTGCCTGGTCAAAAAACACCATAAACTCCTATCTACGACCATCTATAGATGCTGTTTTCATGCCTCACACACTGTTTTCTGTCTTGGGGCATGTCACTGATGGAGTACAACACACTCCTGTTGTGTTTTCCTGAAGACGTCACGTCTGACATGACATCATAGATGCAATATGGCTGAAGGCTTCGTTATGACTTCATTTAAGAACGCTGTTGTGCATAGAGAACAATTCAGCATTGTTCTACAGTGAGGAGAGCATGTGAGGACCTTTAACAAATATACTGTACTTTTCCTTAGACCAGAAGACTTGGCAAAAGCCATTAGAATGTTTTTTGACAATAAGAAAATGGCTATGTGGAAATATGCAACAAAATGCCGAACTGAGAATATTTCAGACTAATTTTATGATTTTCTAGTTTCACTTCATCAAATTATGCCGTGTTTACATCTGTGGATGGAGATCATTGTTTCATCCGTTGCACAACTCTGTATCTCTGCCCTGAAATCAAAATAGACCTGCTCTCAGAAGCCACATCACGAGTTCTTACCAATCCTGACAGCCTTAATTGATTAGTTTCCTGGCTACATTATAAAGCTCTTCATCCTCTGAGGTCACCCATAAGACCAAGAATAGCTGTCTTTCAGCAAGGGCATGTGTACCCTACTTCTCTCACACGCGAACACATGCAGCACTTATCTTCCAAATTTAGGTGTACAAATATGAAACTGTTAATTGGATCTAAATAACTTCTTTGCTGGCAAATTGGCACAATTTTTATGGGACTTGAACTCATTTAAATCCTGTTGTAGAGAGGACTGTACTATTGAAGTACAGGAAATGAAATCAATTTTTAATATTTTGGCTTTATATGTATTTTGAGATAAAATAAGCACAGCTTATCTGTAACAGTAGGGTGACCTTGGCATTGCACTCTGAAGAAAAATATGAAAATGCAAATGGAGAAAAGGAGAGTTTCATGATATAATGGTTTTTTGCAAGTTTCTGTATCAGGTGTGTTGTGAAATATTTGTTATTTTTTGAGTTACAGTAAGTGGGCATGGTTCACATGTTCTCATGGGGGGAAAAAAGCTAAAAACTGTGACACACAGTGTGAGTCAGATGTTCTCATGTGGGTTTGCTGTTATTTTGACACTTCCTCTAAGCTACAAAGCACAGTCAGTGTCACATCTCCATTTGATAGGCAGGCTTTGTCTACAGACCATCAGTTTTTATTCTAGGGAAGACAGAGCTTTATTATTTTATGACAGGACCTTTTGCATAAAGTCAATAAAGCACGAGCCACAACTAGAATTACATATGTTATAACAGCAAAGCTACACTGTTAGAAAATAGGTCACTTTCTGATACACTAATTATCTGTTAGAGCTGCTACATGTGCGGCTTGTCCCTGGCTTTAAAGTTTGCCATCACAGGTAGAAATGATTTGTTGAATACAAATTTTGATAAGATGTTGAATAACCAAAACTGAAATGATTGAATTTTATATAAGTTTCACATGTGCACCATGTGTTACTTGGATATGTTGGAAATAGTCTTTGTATTTGATTGTTTTATTCCATTTCTCATTAACTTGATATTACAGGCATATGTGAGAGGAAATGACATGTGACAGCTGGTCACAGACTGGATTTGACCTCATGATGCCACTAAAAACAAACAACAACAACAACAACAACAACAAAAGCTGCAGGTACACAGATCAACTAGAAAAACGAATCTGATCTCCTCATCTCATCTAAAATTTGGGCATCTGGAGTTCTGTCTCAACAATTAGTCATTTGGTATGAATTTTCTGATCGCCTACTTCACAAGTGTCCAGTCTGACCATAACATATGTATTCATATCCACTTTTTTTTTTCTAGATTCTCTGAATGGGCCTTTTCCTGCCACAGCCCACCGATGCNTTCATATCCACTTTTTTTTTTCTAGATTCTCTGAATGGGCCTTTTCCTGCCACAGCCCACCGATGCCGCCACAAGCCCAAGCGCTGCCTGCCCATTCAGCCATGTGGCAGCCTGTCCTCCTTCCCTTTGCTGTTCCACCCCAGCACGAAGGGCTCGCAAATAGTCATGGACATGTCCCAGAGGACCGTCAAGAGACAAGCCAGCTTCTGCAATGCCATCACCTTCAGCAACAGGCCTATTGCTGTTTACGAGCAAGTTCGGCTGAAGGTAAAGACAACAGACGGCAATCAGCAGGAAATGGAGCTATTCATCACTAAAACAATGGCTGACATTGTGGGCAGTGATTCCAGTGACAACTCATTCAAAAATATGTTGTAAATCATTGGAAGTATATATTTTAGTCACTAGTTATGATCTTTAGCATTAGCATTGTGGATGTGTTTTCAGAAAGAGCCATGCTGTTAGGCGTGTCTGTCACAAATCTTCATGTTAAATATTTTTTGATCTGCCAATGCAGTGAGATCATTTAACCCGTGCTGTCTGCTTGTTTCAAGAAATTTCTACACATAAATCTTGAAAGAAGACAGAATAAAGCAGATCAATGCACAGAAATATGAAACTTATGGTAATTGAAGAAAACTCTTAAAACAAATGTTATGAAAATAAGACTTTTATGACTCAATAATGGGCGATAAGGACTTGATAAGATGCAGATTTTTACAGTGTACATAATTATGCCATGTTAGTTTCAGTTTCAAAAAAGACAGTAATACAAGCCTGAGAGTTAGTCATCCTGCCCTCAGTCTGAACTAAGAGCTGTGTTTCCATGGCAATAATGATCATTGGCACCTGCTCACAACAGGAAAAAAGAGGAAAACACAAGAAATAAGAGCATACAGACTGTGCTTGTCATCTTGGAAATATATTTTTGTCACAGTAGCGGCAGGACTTGAGGGACAATAGTGACAGTCACTTCGTCAGCCGGCGGATCCGACTGTCGGCCCATTTTTCAACATTTTCACCCAGAGTGAAATAGCTTGACAACTGTTGAATTGATTATGATTTAATGTGACATAGAAAACATCTTCAAGGACCACACCGGTGTTTTTGCATGTTTGATGCCAATAAATACCACCCACATACACGTTACATTGCTACCAACCGTTTTTTAAGAGTGCAGTTGTTTTTTCTACCTTCCAAACAGCCATTGTTTCAGTTCATTTCTGTATGCTGTAAAAATCAACTTGTAGAGTTTTGAAACATGCTTGAAATAGGTTCAGCCATTACAGCAAACCGCACTCTATTAATGTTTTTTTGTCAAAGATTCATATTTTAACCGATGCAACATGGAGCTACATGTTTGTCTCTGCCAGGAAATATACACCATGCAGCCACTGATTGAAGTTAATTCCAGTAGGCAATAAAAATCAACTGGATACTTGAAACATGTTTGAGATAAGTAATCCATCACAGCAGACAAAACATCTATTGAATTTTTTGTTGAAATAATGTAATGTTCCAACTACACCAAAGAAAATATATGTGTCCGCCAAGCCATCCTCTATAGCCCAGGAGAGGACGGCTTTTACCAGAGAAATTAAAACGACTGTGCTTTCTACATTTGGACATATGTGTTAGCAGGAAAAACATTTAAATTTAAGATGGGTGTGTCACTTGAACATTTGATTTAGAAAAATTAGGGGATTTGACAAAATAACACAAAGACCAAAACAGGGTTTTGTGCTTTGGAAAATGTTTGGCAGTATTGTAACAGGTATGGAGAAGTATTTATTGGGTTCAAAATGGTAAAATCACCGATATGGTGGTTTACCATTAAAGATACTCTGACTTTTCCTCTCGTGCCGCCACAAGGTCACAAAAGTTTCATATGTCCAACTATTTGGTTCTTGACAGAATATTATGAAAGTATTTGCATTAGGTTTTGATAAGGATGATTTCTGTCCTCAGAGGATGAACGCTAATTATTTTAATGACCTACTGACCTTTCCTCTCATATCATCCTCTGGTTAGATTGTCAACATTGTACAGAAGTTAGCTGAAAATATTCAAGATGGATTGGCGTGAAATTGGCGAGGAAGCTCTTGCTCCCTAAAGGGATGGATCTGTTTGGTTCAATAAAGTGCAGTGCAAAGTGAACCAGTATCTCTCTCTCTCTCTCTCTCTCTCTCTCTCTCTCTNTCTTTCTCCCCTTTTATTCACTCATCTGTCTTCTCTGCCTCTTTCTCTTCATCCCTCCTCTTTCCTCTCCTGTTTTGAGTTCTCTTTGCTCTTGTGTGGGCTAAAGCAGCAGTTTAGAACAAGTTTCTACTTCACCTATCAGGCCATCTATCCATCTCAAAAGTGAGAGAGCAGGGCAAGCACTGCCATGTGAGGAATACTCTTATCTCGTACGGTAAATGCAACATAAATAGAGGCTCAAAATAAGACAAAAATCGCTTGCAGGTGATAAACATACCAAGCTAATCTTAGTTTATTGACAACAGATAAGTTGTTTTTAGCTCATTCTTGACTCAGCAAAGAGAAAAACAAATCAAAATGTAAAGATTCCACTCAATGTTCACAAATGTTGACACAATTAAATGTCTTCATTCATTAAAAATTCAGTATTTCCTCTTACAGATCACTAAAAAGCAGTGCTGCTGGAGCGGCGCACTGCGACTCGGTTTTACATCCAAGGACCCATCCAGGATCAACCCAGACACCTTACCCAAATACGCCTGCCCTGACCTGGTTTCTCAGAGCGGCTTCTGGGCAAAGGNGACACCTTACCCAAATACGCCTGCCCTGACCTGGTTTCTCAGAGCGGCTTCTGGGCAAAGGCCCTACCAGAGGAGCTCTCCAATGAGGGGAATGTCATCTCCTTCTGGGTGGATAAGAAGGGCCGAGTGTTCTATCGAATCAACGACTCCAGCCCCATGCTGTTCTTTAGTGGGGTACATGTCGGCGAACCTCTCTGGGCTCTCATAGACGTCTACGGCCTCACCCGAGGGGTCCAGCTGCTAGGTGAGTGATGTCATCTCTGAGAAATTACGAAATTACCATTAGCATTTGGCTTTAAAGGACCATACTGGTGATTTTTGCATGCTTGAGCCAAACACATACTACAGCCAACCATTTCCCAAACCATAAAACTGTATTTCAGTTTCCATATTATTTTGCCAGACACCCTGATCTTTCAAAATCAAATGTTCAGGTGATGCACACACCTTAAAATGTAATGTTTCACCTGCTGAAACTTACAGACAATTGCAGAAGGCATGGCCATTTTAAATTGCTAACGTGCTTTTGTAAAAGCACGTTTTCTCCTGGGACTATATTCCCTGGCGAAGATATACAGTTCTTCCATGTAGCTCAAACATGCAAAATCACAAATATGGTATTTTAAAGGGAATATTTTGGGGTATTTGAATCTAATTTTCATTTGGAAGCTTTCTGCATCTGCTAGTTTTAGAGTGTAAATTGTGATAAGGTGATGCTACATACAACTGCTCTACTTTTCCTGCATCCACCCTAATAGCCCAATTTAAAAAAGATGGTGGTAGATTATATCGATAGCACGGTCATTAGTATCAAAGAAATTTCCCGAAAAGGGAGTTTCAAAATGTCTGAAATCCTTTCTAACAAGTTCACCATGTTTTAAGGTCTTTAAATCAATGAAATTAAGGGCAAACAGGTCCCTCGGTGGTTTTCCACTGCGCTAACTTATCTGCAGAATGTTTAGACTGTTGAGTGAAATTCATTTATTACACAGAGGCACTGAAATAACTGTCTCCAATTTTTGTAAACAATGTAAAACTATGTAAAACAGATCAATAGGAATCCTGAGTGACACCTCACTTATTTATAACCATTTCCAAGAATTGCACTGCGTCTCTCCAAAGAATAGAGGCTATCAGCACCATTAATAAAAATAGAAGAGGCTCCCATATTGTGTGGGAGATAGTGCCATTTAACCTCATTTCTCGTGGTGGCGTTTGACAGCGAGTAGTGTGCTATCTGGTGATGGGCTGTTCGGTATCCAGCATAAGAGTGTGACTATCTGGGGTTCAATGGCCTCACAGTGGTGACCAGCACGCAGCTCTTGTTCTTCGACGAGAGCCGTGTGCTCTGTCCACAAGAGGACAGACAAGAGGGGGGATGATGTAAGGCAACGACACGTCTGAGGCGTTTGTCCAATCCAAGCAAAAGGAATGTCTCACTCTTTGGGTCCAAGTCTGACTGCTTCTTCTGGCTACGCAGGATGTGGACGCCAGTGATTGCTGCCGCCGTCGCCTTCCGGAGAGATTTGTACATTTAATGGAGCCACGTTTTTCTTTTTTCTTTTTTTTTTTTTTTTTTNTTTTTTTTTTTTTTTTTTTGCTTTTGATCCAGTTTTTGTTTGTTGCAGTAGGAGGCAGGTGCGATACCAAGATGTCTCCAAAACAAGAAAACACAAATAAATTTAAAAAATCAAGAAAGTAAATCATTTTTTTTCTTGATTTTTTTAAAATAAATTTAAAAAATCAAGAAAGATACAAAAAAATATGGAAACAACAGTACAGTTAAACAACAATAACATTATTACCATCATCACTAATTAACAATTATTCTAAGTGCAGCATCAATAACAACAGTAATAATAAATAACAAATATTGTAATAAAATACAGTAATAATAAGTAACAAATATTGTTATTTTTGTTAATATGATCAATGAGACTTGTATGACCAATAATAATAGTAACAAGAGTAATAATGATAATCATGATAGATGTAGTGTTGAAATGATTAGTTTATCAAAACAATAAATCAATGAGAATTTTGAAAAAATTATTGTTACCTATAAAATGTGACAAAGCTGATCAAAAAATTAATCAATAAAAATCATAAACAGGGTCGGATTGGCCATCGGGAAAGGCAAGAATTTTCCCGGTGGGCCACAGCCATCGGTGGGTCGACCGGTGCACTGTACAATATAATATTAATTAAAATTAACTTAAACAAAGCAAACCTAATTTTTTCTTTCATAGTTTTCTTGGCGCGGAGAAAGAGCGGACAATTACCGATTTATTCGCCCCTCCTCCAGCATCAGTGGCATTTTCGTTCCCTCCCTCAACAGCTTAAAGTCCCAAAAAAAATGAGGATCCCAATCCGACCCTGATCATAAATCATATTGTAACGGAGTTCTGCTGTGTATTTAGTATATTTACCTAAAATTTGACTTGTACACTTTTGGCTCACTGTGCCTGAAGGTCTTGAGAGCTTCAGCCCAACATCCTGCCGTTTCTACCTGATTTCCCACATTGATCCTGGTTGTCGCACATCGATCAGAGAAATCCCATTATTGATGCCTTAAATTTAGTCTGAACTCTCAGTCAGCTGAAGAGTCACTTTGCTATCAGCTTTCCTGTATAGCCTGAGAACGTCAGCAGTCAAGAGCATGGTATATCTCAAAAGCTCACTGTTGTCTCGGCAGTTGGCCGCAGTTCAGCAAACACTTGGAATATCAAAGTCTGGTGCTGTGAACTGGCATATGCGCTTATTTTCCTTTAACAGAAAGCTGCATTTTCATACTTAATGATGCTTACACTGGGGTCTGAAGCTGATAAATTCAGCCAGCTTTCACCTGTTGTGGGCAAAGCTCTTTATCACACAATCTGTCCAGGTGGGAATTGCAGGTCTGCAGCCATTGTTTTAACAGCAGACAAATGGAGCGTATTGCTGTGGATAAAGTCTGGAGAGTGCAGACAGCCGTGACTTTGATTTGACTTTTGAGATAAATGTGCAAAACAAAACAAATATAAGAAAAAAAAAAAGCAAGTCAGGAACAAGATGATAATGTAATAAGATTTTATAAAGTATGAATAGTGATAACAGATGTCTTCTGTTTACCTTTGTTTTAAAAGCTTAACCTTTCTTGTGTCATGACCTCATTCTCCAGCTGACACAGTCATCAGTTCAGCCAAACCAACCTTCACTTTTCCATTCATGGAGCATAATTGCGTCTAGTTATAGCCTTCCTGTGAATAGCCTCATTGGCTTTAATATTTCATGGATTAATTTTCGGAGTGTGCCTGATCACATGTCAGCACTCATTAGGGGAACTGTTTCTGTGTAGTGCCACCTGAGTGCAGAATAAACCTGCACTGATGACGGTCATACAGACACAAAGCATTCATTCTGTTCTAAAGAAGATAAATGTGCAATAATTATTTTTTTTTATGTTAGCTTTACATCAAAATGACTCGGTAATGCGTAAAGAGTGACATAGAATTATCCCCGACTCTGATGTTCTATGCAGATTTGAGCCTCCTTAAGCTCATTGTTTTGGATTTCCACATGTAAACAAACTGTATATTTACCTTTCAATGGTTATTGCCAAACCCTTATATATAAAATCAGAGGCAGCTCCACTAAAAAGACTTTGATAATCCAGCTTTACTACTGTCCAGCACAAAATGACTGAGAGACAAAGAGACAAAGTTACTAAGTGGCTTGTGAAGAAATTCAAATATCTAACAAGACGAAGACTTGGTCAAAGACAAAGGTCAAAGGAGAATGATTTGTACAGAAACACACTGCAGTGGGTTGATAATGCTGTCAGTTTCCTGGAAGTGGATGTAGTTTGCTAACATGTCAGTCATAACAACTTAATAAGCCAATGGTACATTAGGGCTATGCGTCTTTTGTTTATTTTAGAGATTCAAAAATTGATTATTACAGCTTTAGGTTTTGATGGTTTGGCCACTTTGCAGGACGTAACAGTTTCTGTGATCCTTTCTAGGGTGAACAAACCTAAAATTAATTCATAACCCATTATCAAATTGCATGATTGTTAATCCAAATCTATCTTTCTCTAAACTGATATTTTGAAAATAGCAATGACCTACTGTGAAAGTGATCCATTTTAGCAGGGCTACCATCATAGGTATGTTGTTTTTTTGTTTTTTTTTAGCAGCGGATAATCTGCATCAAACGCATGCCCCACAGGATTCTCATGCCACGGTGTCCCTTTGATCTTTTTACATGCTGTATTAAAGGATTTTTTCAAAGCATCTATCCACCGCTATCTCTTTGCTTATGCTGCCTCTCAAAGCTGCTAGACTTTTTTCCTGCTAACAGGCTTTATTCTGGTGTTGAAGAGTGTTCTTTCCTCTCTGAGCTGGTATCATGGGAGTGCAGTTTGGTAGCTAGCCACCCATGCAAGGAGTCAAAGATGATCCCGAGATCAGTCCATGAGCTTGAAAGCTGAGATGGTATTACATAAGAGAGGAAGCTAAATTAATCTGCTGAAATCAAACTGGGCCTGGAGGGTTGTCCAAACCAACAATGCTGCACATGCAATTTAAGGAAGAT
Organism: Lucifuga dentata; assembly: GCA_014773175.1. Lineage (NCBI taxonomy): Eukaryota > Metazoa > Chordata > Actinopteri > Ophidiiformes > Bythitidae > Lucifuga > Lucifuga dentata. The sequence goes on along the minus strand of VXCM01000213.1, from coordinate 225,916 downwards.
GTGTTACATCACTGCACATGTCCTACTCATGCAGCTATCAGTGGAGATTGAAGTGCCTCGCTTGTGTTTTGTAAAGAACGAGATGTGCCGTTGAGCATCTGCGGCCACTACATTAGCTTTTACGCAGACTGACAAAAGGTTTACTCAAGTGTATTATTTCTCAAATAGAATATGTTCTGTTTTCAAAGCGCATATACTGTGATTCTGCAAGCAATATTACTAGGAACTTTTTTTTTTTTTTTTTTTTTTTGCACAGTAAAGCATTCAAAGGTTTCAAAATAGACCCCGAAATGAAATAAGAACATGGAAACCTGCATATTTCCCCTTTAATCCAGATTTACTGTAATAGCACCAGCAGTCAGGTCACAAATAACTTGAATGCACCTTTACTTACATCTCTCAAATGCCAAACATATATGGGAATGGTATACTTGAATTCAGCTCCCTTTCCACATGTATGGCTGGAGTCTTAACAACATGTGTTTGTTTATGGGAGAAATCCTGAGAGACCACATGGCATCCACCGTTTTGTACAGGTATGATGGATTTCTTCCAGCTTCGATATGCGCAGCCAGTGGAAGGCATCTTTTGATGGATCCAAGATGCTCTACTTGGGGTTTGTTTACAGGAGCTAGATGAGACACTTAATCACTGACAGGAAGGTAGTGATCCGTGAGACTGGCATCAGCTAACATCATCTGCAGCCTGTCTCTGCAGTCATTAGAGAAGAATCCAAAATGGCTGCCAGACTGTCAAGAGGCTATATGTACCTCTCAGGTGATTAAGAAGAAGGTGCTGACATCAATCATCTCCGTGTGTGTCGCTGCAATACATTAGGCCCATAAAACATCATGGCGGGGAAAACCATCTGCTGTACGCTTTTCATGCTTACTAACATTCTGTCTGCCATCACTAATTTTCCTCCTCGGGAGACAATCTTAAAGGTTTCTGATGCTGAAAGCCAGAACTTTTTTTTTTTTTTGGTGCAGGATTTAAAGGTGATTTTCCATATTTGAGCCCAATAAAATAAATTCCAGAATTGTTTTTCCCTACCTTCCAGACTGCTGTTGGTTTCAGTCCATTCCATTACGCTATAAAAATCAACATATATAGACTTGAAAAGTGTTTGAGATAGGTAACCCATCATAGAAATCAAAATGTCTATTCAATTTTTTGTCAAAATTACTTAATTTAAGTGATCCAACACTGAGCTACACAGAAGAAAATGTATGTCTCTGCCAGGGAAAACAGTCCCAGGAGAAGATGGTTTTTACCAAGAAATTAAAACTGCAGCCTTCCAATGTGTAGGTGTTAGCCCGTGAAACATTGAATTTTAAGGCTGGTGAACATTTGATTTTGAAAGATTATGGGGATTTGGCAAAATAACACAAAAACTGAAATACGATTTTATGGAAGATGGTTGGCAGTATCATAACATGTATGTTATGCAGTATTTATTGGGCTCAAACATGCAAAGCCACCGGTATGGTTCTTTAACAAGTATGTCTGAATTGGGCTGAAGTAAGGTATATATTCATCATCAGTTAATTATTTAATATAGAAAAATGTAACAATATAAAGCTGATATTCAGATAGTTCAGATTGCCTATTTAGTCTGACCCATTGTCAAAAAACCTCCAAATTTAATGAAATTATAATGATATGAAAAGCAGCAAATAAATATTTGGTATTCACTGAATAAAGCACTTAACACAGTTCACTAATTATCAAAACTGTCATTGATAATTTTTTTTTGTCAGTTAACTAAATGTTTTAAAGGAGCATAAAGGACCATTTTGCATGTTTGAGCCTAATATATTCAATTTTCATACATGTTACATTACTGACAACCATTTCCCAAAGGATAAAACCTTATTTCAATTTTCCTGATATTTTGCAAAATCTCTTTATCTTTCAAAATCAGATATTCAAGCGATACACCCACCTTAAAAATCTATGTTTCACCTGCTAACAGTTACACAGTCTTATGAAGTCACAGTCATTCAAATTTTTCCATAAACACAGGTCTTCTTTTGAGACTATATTCCCCGGTGGAGACATACATTCACTCCACGCTTTTTATTGCACTTAAATGCTAAAATTACGTAACTTCAAAAAAAACCTGAACACACATTTTGTTCACGATGATGGATGACCTATCCCAAGAAAGTTTCAAGTATCAACAAGTTGATTTTAATAGCGTACCAGAATGAACTGAAACCAATGGTGGTCTGGAAGGTAGGAAAAACATTTTTTAATTCACCGTTCCAGTAGTATGTTTTGGGAAATGATTGCCAGTGTATGAAAATTGAATATATTAGGCTCAAACATGAAAAATGGCCAGTTGGACCTTTAATGTATTTTATAACGCACCTAGAGTTTGAATTGCTTTGTGTTTGCAAGATGCTATAGAAATGACATCACGTTTAATCTAGTTATAATGCATTATAAGCTCTATATCATGTGAACTCAGTAAAATTGAAAATGATGTGTGATGACTCACACTTATATCAACAGATGAAGAGACAGAGAGGGCAGAAATATTGAAAAGGTTTGTGCTGGATAAACATGTTGTCTTGCCTGAACATGATTGTGTTGCACTTTCCTTTCTTTGTGCTATTTTTGTTCACATGGTGCGCCTACAAGCACATTCACACTCACCGGCTGCAGATCTCACTTATTGTTCTACTTGTCAACACAGGTATTATGTGGAGTTATACAGAGTTTTGATACGTGAATAAAATGTTCAGATAGGTGCAGTCTTATGTAAGGGGATAACCATACAGCTTCGGCTCAGCCTGATGGTTAGTGGTAAGAACAATGCAGGTTAAAATGGACTGATGGTCATTTTGAAATAGTTGAATAATCCACGATAATAATAATAACTACAGGGCACACAGAGAACACATACCTTCACCAAGGCCCAACAGGTGTCTGATTTTGCTTTTTTTTTTTTGTTTTGTTTTGGCAACATAAAATCAGCCTTTTTGCTATCATTACCTTGTGTTCAGAGATGACCTAGGCCCAGATGTATTAAAATAGATTTATCATGAAAATGCATTGCATCTTGTTCTGAGTCTGTATCCAAAACTACTAATCAAATTGTCCAAATTTGTTAAAACTGCTGAATCAACATCATCTTAGCTACACATTAGTTAGTTGCATGTGTTTGTTAATGTACAGTGAAGCCATACATGTGATTCCTGTCCAAACATATCTTTAAAATTTAGTATAGTTTCTTTCATCGGTTTGTTTTCTTTGATCATGTTTTGGATCTGTTCATTCAGCGAATGTGTTAAACTTTAATTTCTTCATGAAAAGAAACCCCAGTTTTCTGTTAATACTAGACAATCAACTAATCTTGATTTCTGTGGTCTGTATAGATCCTCAGTGTTGGTGTAAGAATCTTGATTTCTTTTTTTCTTTCTTTTGGATGGGTTGTTTTGTGGATCCATGCTGTATTTTAATAGTTATCAGTAAAGGCTTCCAGGTCTGTTCGCTCCTCAACTGTGCAGATTTTCCATCCAATGTCTCACCATCGGGTTCGGGTCTCACGATACTCAAACTACCATGACACCCACACTCCAAACATATATTTACATCCATTAGATCAGGATCAACATCAAGATCTGGGCTAAATTGCACTTGTTGATAGTCCATCATAAAAACAATCTTTAATTTTTTTCACTGAGTTAAGTGTCTTCATGTTCGAGAACTAAGCAAAAATGTTGATAAAGGCCCTATTTTGCAAAAATCATGTGTCCAGATCCTGATCCGGATCTGCTTCAAAATTTAATTAAATACCCAAATCCCACCTATATACAGAATTTCATCAAAATCCATAATCCAATTAATTTTAGCAATATCCTGCCAGCAGACAGACAAACAAACATTAATGAAAACGTGACTTGGAGGTAATAAATTTAATATAGCACCTTAGAAAACAAAAGTTATAAAGTTCTTTTTTTCATATGAAATAAAAGACAAGACATTAGAAGGAATGTAAAATCTAGATACAGTATAGGATAAAGAACAATATGGTGAGAATGCATTAAATTACAGCATGTACATATACACACATGCACCTCTTATCTGCAGGGAAGAAAGTTTGGATTTAGTTTTATACTCCAAATTACTGTGTCGGCTACATTTTGTAGGTGTGGTGCTTCTTACTAAATAAGAGAGCAAAACTAAACATTTTTGTTAATTTTGATTGATGAAGACATTTGATAGGCCTGAAGGGTCTGTCCTGAGGGAAATGGATTCTGTACTAATGCATCAAATTTCTGGTCTGGTGCTTACAGCCAAATCCCCCAAAAACAATAAAGTGGAAATTCAGCATGGTAATAACATTGAACAAAGTCATCTGTCAAAAGCCAGTTTCCAGCCAAAAGCGAACAGCGCAGAGAGAGAGAGAGAGAGAGAGAGAGAGAGAGAGAGGCAAAGAGAGATGCTAAATGTCTCCATATTATAAACATTTAGTAATTTCCTTGAACTGGACTCTTTTGACAGAATTGGAGTAAAATCATGAATCACACTACAACACGTTGCTCTCTGTTTCTCTCTGTTTCTCTCTCATTCTCTCACTCTTTCCTCCCACTTTCATTATGCTGATCAAACTAATAAATCATCTGAAAATGGATCCCATTTAAGCCATTGGACATTTAAACCTGATTAAAGTCACTTAAAGATTTTGCAAGAATGTGGGCCATGTTCCAAGTTCTCCTGTTTTGGAAGTTACTGAAGCCTTCAACTAATGTTAAGGTCAAGAGAATCATTTAGGCCTCTGCTGATACCTTTTTTGGGTAAAAAATCTTAAAGCAAGACTTGGTTGGGGTCCAGGTCTGTGGTAACCTTCTAGTTTTCGAAATAGATCACTGTCCCCAGAGCATCAGACTTGTCTCTTCCTTTCTGACATGTTGGACGCTGCTCTTGAGTACCTGTTGCAATCCTTTGCGTTCAGACTCCTCCCAAGCCCAGCATCTGTGGCAGTGAATGCATAATAAGTGCATTATAAACTTAAAAAAAAACTGCAAGTGAGCCAAGAAATTCATAATTTCAATTAAAAAAATGTGAAATTGAAATGGACATATTTATAGATTAATATTGTCATCTCATAGTAAGGAGGTTCAAATCTAGCTAGAGTTTTAATGTTTTACCCATGTGTGTGTTGGATTTCTCCAGGTTGCTCCAGTTTTTTTTTGTTTTTTGTTTTTTTCCCCACAGTCCAAAGATAAGTAGATATGGAGGATGGATGGACGGATGGAAAAATTAAAACGGACAAAGCTCCTTATTACTCTTCTCCAGTTGCCATTTTTTTTTCTCTGCACAATACATGAGGGTAGCTGGTGCTGGTTACCGATCATTAATTGTACACTGTGTATGGTCACAGTAAAGTTTGTCTAAGTCCAGCGCAGTAAATTGGCCTACAGTGGAACCTGTGAGAAAATCCTGGTGACTTGTGATTGGCTGAATGCCGCGGCCTGAAGAGACCCCAGGCTGCAGCCTCAGGTGACCTCAGAGACAGAGAGGCAAGCTGCATCCATTGTCTTCAACACACACAATGAACCAATTATGATTATTACGCAGTAAGATATGCTGTGATAAAACTTAACATGAAGGTTACCACAAAACACAAATAAAACACATCCAAAACTTTTTTTAAAAAATGAGGACTGTGCATTCATCTCCCTTTCCACTTTCTCAGGCAGAATTATCATTTAAGTTCAGGGCCGCACAGACATGCTAGGGGCCCCTGGAGCAAAAATCTACTTTGGGCCCCTATGGACCCCCAAACCCCAAAACTGATTTTGCCAGCATTTATTATCAGTCATATTTTCTTTGTATCATATACGAAACATTTTACAGTACAGGCAAACACATCACTAAATTATACTTGGTTTAATAGTACTATCTGTGATCCAAATGTAAACAGACAGGTTGCCACACCTCCTAAAATCCAAACACAGGATTGGGACTGACTATAATTCTGACATTATAGTTATTAATACTTAATCAGATTAATACAAGCCAACTCTTTGGGCCCCTGGTGGTCTTGGGCTCTGGGCCATTTTCCCACTTTCCCAGATTGCTAATCCTGCTTTGCTTAAAGTATATATTCATACCATCAGTTTTCATAATCATTTCTTACTTTGCTGAGTTTTGTTAGTTTTAATCCTGTGCAGCTGAAGAAAAACTTAAACTAAGCACCCCCCCCCCCNAAAAAAAAAAAAAAAAAACACGATTTTGTCTGTTTATGTGATTAGGAAATCAGGCCACTCATACCCATTGCAAATGTAATAATTGATCATCATTTACAAAATCTGACAATATCTGACAATGGATTTCACCTTTTTCCCCCGGTTCAAGTTTTACTGTCATCTTCATTTTAATATTATGTGGGTTGATGTGTGAAATGATATGTGTATGTGTGTGTGTGTGTAGATTAAATATAAATGTGGGAGAATCGGCATGTTGGCTCACCAGTGTAGCTNATGTGTGTGTGTGTGTAGATTAAATATAAATGTGGGAGAATCGGCATGTTGGCTCACCAGTGTAGCTGGAATCCATGTCGTCTGTGTGCAAATAAATACACAATGCGACATGAAGATTACTATATGGGTGTAAAATGTGCACTTAAAATTTATGTGTGTGTATTTTCCCTCTGATCTTCATTTGGAGCTTACTTATAAATGAAGTCAGATCCAGTGGAATGAAGGGACACATAAAGGAACAACTGGTACAGGCTTAGATGCTGGAGGAGTGTCATTTGACCTAGCATCTGCCAGTATGTACACACTGGGATTACGATCCATGTATTCATAAGATCCTGGTTTCAAGTGGTCTCAGTGCTTGGAATTTATTTGATTTGTTAAAGCAAAATAAATGCCTCTGGACAGGCTATTCTGTCTCAGCTGGGATTTAATTGGTCCAGATGGAATTGAACAGATTTGCAGGGGAATCAAAATAGAAATCATAATGGAGCCTGTCAGGTTTGGATCCTGGGAGCTGGATTTTACAGGGGGACGCCTTCAGAGAGGAGGCTAATAACTTTCAGATGATCAGAATCTATTCCCCGTAAATCCAGTACTCCATCTGTGTACTGTACTTTCCAGAGGTTCTCTCCACATCTCTTTGACCAACATCAGATCTGTCATTGGAGAAATATATTTGAGATCAGATTGAAACTGTCTCAGACTTATACCTCGGATATATTGAGCAATACATATTCCGACATTTGTAAGAGAAGTAAGCAGACATCAGACATTTTAGCTCGATTCAGGTGTGGTTATAACTGCCTTGGAGACATCATGCCCTTGTGTGCTAAGCGTGGTTTTAACTGCTGCCATTTCCATTTGTCACCTTCCCTCCATGATCACGATCCAAATCTCAGAAACATCTGGCACTAGACCAGGAAGTCAGTCTTGATCTCTCAAAAACGCCACATATGTGGGTCCTGTTGCACATGGCATCTCAGATATTCCATTCAACAGCTTCTCCCACATATCGATATCTGCTAGCATTTAGCTCCTCCTGCTTCATAATCACACACATTTACTCACCGCTATCTTGATAGGGATACCACTCCTTAAAAGCTCATCCACAGGTTTTCCCTGGAGCTCGTTTGCCTTTTCTTTGATAAGCGAAAGCCCGTCTCTCCTTTTTGGGACCGACACACACCCTCCCCCCTCAACCTTCTTTCTTATGCCAGATGACTTCACTCACTCTTGCTAGACAGAACCCTGGATAGGCCCCCTAGGCATGCATGCTTAGGGCAAATCCCTAAACACACACACACACACGCACACAATTGGCTCAGCTGACCTTGTGTGGAGGTTGCAGCTACACTAAAACCCCCAAAAGCCCTTTAATCCTGTTCCACTGGGCCAAGGAATGAACCAAACCCTCCCTGCCTATTCAGCTCCATGCCATTGTCTGACTGAGTGCCGTTCAAGACTAAAAAAAGGCTGCATAGTACATAAAAATACTGAATTGAATGGAAGAGATTAAAAATACTTGGTAGAGTCATGCATGCAGATAGTCCTAAGATGCCATAAGATGAGCCAGGAGCCAGGCTGTTTGTTTTGAGTGAAACCGGATGCCACATCCTGGACACCCTCCATCCTCAATGTCATGTTTACACTGTAGGAACTGGTTTTACTAGACGTTCTCTCTCTGGTAGCTTCAACTTCCTTGAATAGGTAAATCTCAGTTAAACGAGATGTTTTCTGCTCCGTGTATTTTGCAGGTTTGGGTTCTGTTGTTGGTGTGTGTTCTTGCTTCCATGTAAGCCAAGAAATTCTTTCCTAATGATCAGCCTGAGCAAGTTCTGCAAGTCTAAGTTCAGAATTTTCTCACAGCTACTATGGCAATAAATTGTCAAAGCCAGGAGGTCAGAACAGTGTCAGTTTGGAATGTGTTCTTTTTATGTAAATGGTGCTTTCCTCCTGAGACCAAACCGTTCAACAACACAATGACCACTTAATTTTACAAGGGCAGTTTCAGCCATGCACTTAATCAAGTCTGTATTGTTTTCTGTCATGACTGAAAAAAAAGTGATTTTCTCTCCGCCACTCAGCTTCAACGACATTAAAATTCCAAAGTAGGAAATAATCACCATAATGGTCAATATACCCTAATGAAAAACCTTCAGCACTTTGCCAAATGAAGCATTAAAAAAGGAAACTCAAAAAGGTTTGTAAGCTTTAGTGAGAGTGAAGTTTCTTTGGGTTTTTTTTTTTTTTTTTTANTTTTTTTTTTTTTTTTTTACAGATGCCAGGCATGCTTTTAAAATGCAATTGCTTCAAACAATCTTTAGAGGACAAAAGACAAGCCTGCACCTGTCTGTGTGTGACTGACATATTAATGAGCGAGCAAGAAAAACACAAAGCACTCTGTGTGAGAGGTACTGGCTCTAAAGCCACGAGTTGGCTCAATGTCAGCTGTAATAAAAAACAATGCTGGACAAATAGATTGTTTGCTGGAATAATGGTAATAACATACTAAGCCTGTGGACATAGCCTGCAATGTGTCGGCTGTGAAAACAGTCCGATGTGTTTATGTTAGCCCCTTTTATGCAGAAATGCAGTGAATGTTGGCACACACGCACACAGACACACACCTGATTATCTGAGGACACAACATAAAAACTGTATATGTCTTAAACTGATATTACTGTGTGACTCATTGACTTTATATATTTTTTTACTTGTGTAATTCTATCCTTAGAGACTCAAACCAGGAAGGTCATACACATTTATCTGGATCTTAGAGTTCTTTTGCAAAAAGTAGAAACTTCCTTATAATGTTAATAATGTTACTGTTATTCCCCTGGCTTGGTTTGACTGCTGCACTGTTCTCAGAAACTGCAGGCTATAATTGCAAGAGCAGAAATGATCGTTTGTATTCCATTGTCGGCTAACTTCGCCTTGAAGATGATAAGGCTGCTAATAATAAGAGCCTCATGCTTGGTTGTGGACACTCTTGACTGAGGAAGTAATTAAGGTCAAGCAGTTTATCAGCAGCTGGCCGGAGATGTGCTGTCTTTGTGTGATAAAGACAAACTATCCACCCCTCCCTATTTTCACTCTCTCTTCCTCTGTCACTCTCTCTCTCCTGCTCCATCTACTTCCCAAAGGGGAAGCCCAAAGCAGAATGAGGCTGAGAGCCACACAGCTCAGCCATCATGTCTGTCATCCCTTGGCCTGTCCCTCTCCACTCCTCTCAAATGTCCAATCAGGCTAATTATAGCCCATGTTGTAGGGCCATGTTAAATTTGGCATCCTGTCCCCCAAGTGTGCTATGATGCAGATCTGTTTGTACCAACTGTGTGCTTGGATAGACAAGCACAGATTTTTTTTTTTTTTTTTTTTTTCATTTTGCAGTGAATGTGACCTCTGTGCCAAAGTAAACAAAAATTAGCAAAGGTCATATAGATATTTTTAAGATCATAGCAGCAAGTGATGCAATTTTTTGTCCCTGTCAAAGACAGGAAAGGGACATGTTTAGCACTCAGACATGGACACTTTCAAGTCCTAAACCTTAATGTTTTAAACATATAAATATGAGCTGAACTCATATGCAGAATTGTGTCTTAGTGTTGAAAAGCAGCATTTTGTGTTTGTGTTTTTCAACATGTCATAATTAAAAATAAAGGTATCTGTATGGTTTCTTGCTATGTTTTTAACATTTTTATGTTTTTATGTTTTTAACATATAATTAAGATGAATGATTTGAGGAAAAATTGCAGTTTTCTTGACCAACATTACAAATCTAAATATTCAAATAGTATTGCTCAGTGAGTTCTCAACATGCCATACAGGGTATTTTCTTTTGATATACTTTTATCAAGGCAAGTTAAGTTCATTTTTATAGTTCAATATCACATACAATGTCTCAAAAGTGCTTTACAGTAATAGTTTCTGACCTTACAAGCTTTCTAAGAAAAGAAGAAAAAAATCCCTAAAAAGCTTAGCATTTCCACCAAAAAAAAGAAAAGAAAAAAAAGAAACAACGAAAGAAAGAAAGAAAATGTAGGAAACCTCAGAGAAAACAGATCTCTCTACTTGAATGGCCAAGTGTGCAATAAGAGCCGTGGGTCCGGAATAAAGCAATTACAAAGAAAGAAGAAAAATAGTTACAATAGAGGAAGATATGTAGAATTTAGCCATGATGAGGTAAAATGATATTAAGCTCACAATGATGTAGTAAATACAAGATCCTAAAATTTCAACGATGAGGAGATTATCATGATCAAGCCATGACTGAGTCTTCTTCCTATTTTTCCTAGTCCAAGGTTAGGAGGGAATGGGGGGAAGGTCCAAATACTCCCTCACTGCCAACGCTTGACCACTTCTGATCTCTTTCAAATCATTGATAACGTAGATTTGGTGTTGACTAATTTTACGTCCTGTATTGAGATTTATCATTCAGTCTAAATAGTTTTTTGTTATTGTCCCTCATTTTTATAGTGTAGTAATATAGTAGGGAGTTTGTGTTGAACATTTTCAAAATAGCAAAACTTGAGGTTCATGCCAATAGATATGCAATAGGTCCTAAACTGTCCTGAATGTTTCAAATATAATCAGTCCTTTACTTCCATTCCAGACACACCCACAAAGTATTAGGCTAGTGAACAAACCAATCAGAACACAGCCGCCTTTTCTGACCAGCATTTTCATTTTTAGTGGTGTGGCAACCTTTTTGCTTACATATGGGATTAAAGATTGCAACATTAAGTCAGGGCTGTTGAGCAGCTATATGAAACTAAATTATAATATACGGTACCAACACTTTTAATTCTTCACAAAGAACGACAGAATCCTGTATTCTTTAAATAAGTGGAATTCAAAAAATTGTAAACTTTGGATTTCATGAGTCATAAAAATGTCTTCATCCTCTGAGGTAAAAACTCCACAAAGAGTATGGTTTGGTAAGGAAACCTGGCCTATTATAATGGGAGCTTAGAGGGAGTTAGAGCCTAATTGTAGAGGGATCGTGTGCAGTTCAAGTGCTTGTGTGTGGTGCAGCTGTAATTAGTTTGACTGTGGCACTGGGTAAAAACCTCAAACACAGCTGAGCTTTATGGTCTGTTAGTGGCTTCATCTACAACGTTACATAAAGCTCTTACATCTCTTTTACTGTGATGGAGCTTCAAGGCCTCCGGCTGTGTCCCCACTTAAAGTCCTGATATGCTTTTAAAACACATAAACGTTGATAGATTTGTTCATATTTTTGGACTACAGGCTTTATCACACAGAATGTGTTAGAATTATTAAAATAAAGAGGCCTCAAGCTAGCATGCGATGGCAGTGACATTTGTGATGGATGAACAGCTTTCAGACATAGAATGTAAAACAAGATCAAGCTGCATCAGAATACAACATTTAAAACTGCTTGTCTATTTCTTATCACCATTTATTTTCAATTTAAGTAAAGACTGAAAACACAGATTATTGTGTCATAAAACAGCCAATGTTTGTCTTCCACAGACAGCGAGATGGTCCCTCTGGATTGCTTCCGTCCTCGTTCTTTTGCTGCTAGCCACCGGGCATCCATCCAGCGAAACGGTGATGACCCTCGCCTTTCCATCAGCCTGTGTGATCTCAGCCTCCAGCAGCAGGAGGAAGATGATGAGGAAGAGGAGCAAATCCAGCCACTGAGTTCAAGCTCCTTCTCTTGCCATGTGCCCCAAAACACTCAGAACTCCCAGCAGTGCTCGCTCCTGCCCACACAGTTAGACACTGACATGCATTTCCACTCTGTGCATGGCATCCATGTTACCACCCTGGACAAGCAGACGGCAGCGCGACTTGATCACCGCGGTGACGAGAGGACCCTGGTGTTCACCAGCCGGCCATTGCGGTGCTCAGAGAATGTTTTTGTAAAGGTGACAAAGGCGGGTGCTACGCGGCCTGGGTCTCTTTCCTACGGTGTGACGTCATGTGATCCGGCCACCCTGAGGCCAAGTGACCTGCCCTACAACCCAGAGTCTCTGGTTGACCGCAAGGAATTCTGGGCGGTTTGCCGGGTGCCATTGCCACTCCAGAGTGGGGATATCTTGGGCTTTGTGGTTAACGCAGAAGGGGAGGTCATGTTGAGCCACAATGGCATCAGTGCAGGAATGCAGCTGTGCGTGGATAACTCCAGGCCGCTCTGGATGTTCTACGGTCTACACGGCACCATCACACAGCTCAGAATTCTAGGTAAGTTCCTGCTATTTGTGTGTCAAACATTATTTTAGGGATATTTCAAGGGCAAAAAGAGTCAAATCTTACAATATCAAAACATTTCTAAGTTTTTTCATTTTAGAATAGGGTGATTATGGAGGAGCTGGTCAACAGCGTTCAAACAGCTGTATTATCATAATGTGAAAGGTTCACTAAAAACCTCAGAGAATGACCCAACTCTGCACATCTATGGAGATTTTACCCTCTTTTACCACAGGTCATTGTTTTAATGTTAAGGAGACACATTTACTGGTTAGTTTGCATTTCCAGCAGTAGTAGACAGCTATTTCCACTTAAAAAAAAAAAAAAAAAAAAAAAAACTATATTAAGCTGACTGTATGCTGCTTGCTGCCTACAGACAAAGTTAGACCTAGCTGGTGAAGAAATTTGATGAAGATGCAGATATATTTCTCAGGAGTTGTTGGAGACCAAAACATCTAAGCAGAGTGATTATTGGACAGAAACACGATTTCAGTGGGTTGCTAATGTTGCTCTGTGTCTGATGAATATGGTGAATATGTACATAGGAAGCATGTTACAAAGTGTCAGTATGTCAGGACTTTGTGCAGTTGGCTTTTCTTTTGGAGTTCTTCTATCACTTGGAGGCCAGAAATTCATTAATGATGCTGTAAATCAGTTGGAAGTTGCACAGCAATGGAAGCGACTCTTTCTAAATGAAATATAGAATATAGTGAATATTCCATAAAGAAGGAAACATTCACAATAAAGACTTTATTATCAGTCATATGTACAACTTATATGAGCACTTCTAAAAACAGCATTACAAACATTCATTAATTTTCAATTCCCTCTTATTTTTTAAATTAATTTTCATTGGGGGTGGAGCTTATCCAAGCATGCAGACGTCAATAAATAAAAACACTGATTACATGGATTTGCCTGCACATATCATTGATTTCCTTTGTTGATATTTTATGAGGATTGCCATTTTCATTAGTTATAACCATAATATTGTATGGATTCACAAGATACAGACATGTTCAAAAGAGTTTTACATTACATCGGTTGTCTGCAATTTTCCATTCTGATCCTTGAATAACCTTTAAAAGTTGGATTACTGCTCAGCCAAGTCATGAAATAGTTTCAGCCTTATTTGCTTTGTGTTTAACTCGCTGAGTTATCATCAACTCATATATCTCTCTCAGGAATTTACATTCTCTTCTCACAGTGTGCATATGAATGTAAACATGTCTTCAAGCAAACAAAATATTCATCAATTAGTTATTTGATTTCAGCAGAGTTTTTTTTAAAAACAATGTTGGCAAAGGATCAAGATGTTCTCAAATTCTCATACCTCGTCAGAACACGCACATTCATATTCAGGTACTGTTTGTACTTTAGTGGATAAAATTCTGCCTTGATCAAAACAATTAATTAACCTTAACTAACTTAACCTTGTTTATAACTTTTCAGGTGTAAACTGGAATGTGAGGTGAAAAGCCGCCTTCATTGAGAGGGGAGGTGGTGGTGGTGGTGGTGGTGGTGTGTGTGCGCGTGCGCGTGCATCTGTTTTTTTTTTTTTTTTTTTTTTTTTTGCTCTCAACATGAATAATCATACAGTAAATGCGAAAACTACACACACTTTCACTTTAAAGGACCATACTATCCATTTTGCATGTTTGAGCCTAATACATTCAATTTTCATACACGTAAGGTTACTGACAACCATTTCCAAAGGATAAAACCATATTTCAGCTTTCCTGATATTTTCCAGACCTCTTAATCTTTCAAAATCAAATATTCAAGCGATACACCCACCTAAAAAATCGATGTTTTGTCTGCTAATATAATTACACAGCCTTATGAAGTCAGTCATTAAAATTATTCGATAGATGCAGGTCTTCTTTTGGGACTATATTCTCCGGTGGAGACATACATTCACTCCATGCTTTTTATTGTGCTTAAGCACTAAAATTATGAAATTTGGAAAAAAAAAAACAAAACAAAACAAACAAACAAAAAAAACCCCTGAATACACATCTTGTTCGCGATGAAAGATTACATATCCCAAGAATGTTTCAAGTATCAACAAGTTGATTTTAATAGCGTACCAGAATGAACCGAAACCAATGGCAGTCTGGAAGATAGGAAAAACATTTTTAACTCATCATTCCAGTAGTATGCTTTGGAAAGTGATTGTCAGGAACCTTACATGTATGAAAATTTAATATATTAGGCTCAAACATGCAAAATGGGTGGTATGGTCCTTTNTTACATGTATGAAAATTTAATATATTAGGCTCAAACATGCAAAATGGGTGGTATGGTCCTTTAAGAGAGAGGCAAGGTTATTTACAAGAATTCTCCACTCAATTATAACAGTGATATAAACAGGAATAACGGGGCACAGTTTCACTTAGGATTTCTCTCACCACACCTGGACAGATGCTGTGAGAGGTGGGTTGTTCACCTTTTGACTCTCTGATGGGGAGGAAAGTATAGAGTAAGCACACTTGTCCTTAAGATGATACTTATTTGTTAATATAAATGTTCCAGTAGAGCCAGAAAAAAGATGTCCATGATGCTGCTGTACTTAAACATCTGCTTTCAAGGTAATGATAGTTAAGGTCTGGCTTTCTATTTGTAAAAAAAAAAAAAAAAAAAAAAAAAAANAAAAAAAAAGCTCAATGAGAGGGTTGTTGAGCCTTGATGGAGGTATGAGCTCTCTAAGTGCCCTCTTGTCTGGATATTTTGTTCTTTGTGCAGATGATGATCACAGGCTGAAACAGAAACATATTGAAGATGTGCTTTTGATGATGACAAATCTAGTTTTCTGGTTTCTTCAAAGAACAGTTGTTTGCTTCCAACCTTTGTCTTGCAGTGACCGTTTCATTTTTTTTTTCTTTTAGTGACTGATATAATATTGTTTATGTGTGCAGTAAGTGTATTGTAGCAATTTCCTCCCACTTTTGGAAACATCATAAGATTCAGCTAAAGTGAAAAAATATAGTTGCTGATATTGCCAAGCACTCCCAACAACACTGGACACACATACACACATTCAATAAAGAGATAAATGTGTTTATGAACCTCCTCTATATTTTGTGTGAATTTAAATTAAATTCTGAAATATATAAAGCCGACTTAAGAGTTGCGCACTTCAGAGATTCAAATTTCTCTGTTTTTTATATGATGGAGTTGGTGTAACTCTAAGATTTTATTTACTGTATTATGATATGACCATGAAATATCACAGAATGCTGTAAGCACAAATGTGAATGGTTTTGATTAGTTTACAGTCTCCGAAGATAATGCCATATATCTTCATTTCTTTTAATATAATTTGCTCCACCCCAGCTTTTTTATTCTGGCCATGTTGCTAATAATAACATCCTGTTGCAGCCTGTTACACTTTTCTCTTCAACACATGGAATTTATATTTAGAGGGGATATTTGGGATATTTCCTAAAATCCACATCAATATTTGATTTATTTGTGTTTCCTTTGCAAGTGTAATTCATTTTCTTATTACAGTTCTTCAAAGAAAAGGAAATTATATTTTGTGTACTGTACCATCCTCTCCTCTCCTCTCCTCTCCTCTAAAGTAGTCTGTCATCCGGGTCTAAAGAGGTTATTTCTGTCTTGCGTGGGCTCCCAGCAGCCAGCATTTTGTATCTAGAGGGGCTGCGTGATAGCTCCTTATGATGCCCTTCTTATGCATTATTAAAATGTAATTGCATGGTTTAAGATGCCGGGGTTCCCACCCACACAACCATCCCCCAAACACCAGACTCCAATCATCTCTGGACATACTTCCTCATTCCCTGTGCATTTTCTTCATCACTTTCCGTTCTCCTGATTCTTGGGGTGTGAGCGTTTCTCGAGTCATTACCCTCTCCAGCTGTGGGGAGTGCATTTGTGACGTCGCTCCTCACCCACTCTCTGCAAACCGCACACCATGAGTTACCATGGAAACATCTAGCCACTGATGCAAGTGACAGTTTTTCATGGTTTGGTGTTGTCAAGCCTGTGAAGTGGAACAGATGGGAGTCTGTTGCTCTCACAGAGTCATTTCGTCTGTGTAGGAAGCACGATTTTATGTTCATGCAAGGTTTTGGAATCAGTCATCCATCTCCTCGTTACAAGCCTCCTGGTGTTGGTTTGTATATATTTGTTTCTGCACTGATCAGCTGGAATCATGAAAAATGACTCTTCCTGATACTAATAT
Organism: Lucifuga dentata; assembly: GCA_014773175.1. Taxonomy (NCBI): domain Eukaryota; kingdom Metazoa; phylum Chordata; class Actinopteri; order Ophidiiformes; family Bythitidae; genus Lucifuga; species Lucifuga dentata. The sequence continues at coordinate 208,999 of VXCM01000213.1, read as the reverse complement.
CAAACTGAAAAAATAGTATATTTATATATTTCATAAGAAGTGTTAAAAGCCACCACACACACTAAGCCAGTATCTGCTTCCTGTACGGCCTGCATAGCTAAAGACATTGACATACTCATTCCTGCTCACACTGCCAGCAGTAAATTCATATAATGAGAGAAGACGAGATATCCCTTTGATGAAAGAGTACACGAATAGACATGAAGCATATCAATTCTGTCTAATTAGAGTTGAGCAGGACATTGGCTAACAGCCGGGCTGCCACATAGGTCACATTAAGCAGGTAATGTAAGGGATGTATTTCCCTGGAGGGTATAAATCATGCATGCCTCTTATGATCTTTTGGATTTTGAAAACTACTCACTCATGCATAATCTTTGTTTCGCGTGTAAGATTGGTCATAGTAGTTTTTAATAACCTATACTGGTGGCTCAAGGTTAACCAGCATCAAATTTCATTAATAGAAGAAGATCGAGCAGCATGATGGTTTGGTGTTTGGCACTGTTTCCTCACAACAAGAAGGTCGGAAGGTTGTATCAGACTTTCTGTGTGGAGTTTGCCTGAGTTTGCCTGACTCTGTGTCTTTGTGGGTTTCCTCCCACCTCCAAAAACATACAGGTTAGGTGCATTGGAAACTCTAAATTGCTCAGATGTGTGAATGTGAGTGTAAGTAAGTTTGTCTACAGATGTGTTAGCTGCGAGATGAACTGGTGACCTTTCCAGGGTGTCCCAATGACCGTGGGATAGGCTCTAGCTGCCCTGCAACCCTGTACAAGAAAGTGTGAGAATGGATGGATGGATGGATATGAAGAAGATACAGTCATCCACACAGCTTGCCAACAGCTTTTGATAGTCAAAAGTGGAAAGAAAAATGGGAGGAAAATGAGCTGCTAATTGTGCCTTTGAGTTTCTCAAAGAAAGTAAAACAACATGAAACAGTTAAAATGCTGCCTGCCCATGCTAATTTTATAAACTGATTTCCACCCACGTTCGTGTTTTTATTGCCAAGTTTCACCAACTTTTTGATGCTGAAAATGAGCACAAAAACAGTGCATGATAAATAAACAGTATCAGATTGTGCAGGGTGTTTAAAGGTGGCATATTGACAGAAATCAGAGAAAGGCCATGAATTTTGCATTTTTTGATATCAACAGAAACGCATTTGACACATGGAAGGAAGGATAGTTGTCGTAGATGGTGAACCAGCCAGCCAGAAAGCAATAATTCAAAATAGTGTAGCAATATTCTGTCATGGTCAGAGGAAGGACAACGTATAAACAGTAAATCCTTGCACTTGCCAGACAGACTAGATAACAATTTGTCTATGAAATCAGCAAAGGTATTCTCCCCTCTGTGAGGTGAGATGAGCTGCCAGCATGAGAACCGACACCAGAGTCGGTTATGGGGAGACCGTCCATGACCGTGTTTGAGGCAACTCTGTGGAACCATTTTCTAACCTATTAAGAGGGATCATAGGTAGATGAAAAGGGGGGGGGGNGGGGCCTTCTTTGCATCACCACACCACACTTCACCATCTCCAAGGCTCTTGACTAACTTACACACACCCACACACAGACACTGTGAACTCACAAGTCATCTGCTTGGAGATAACACAAACTTTGCATGTGTGTGTAAAAGCGAGAGGAAGCTGTACCAAAACTCGCCTCCGTTTGCTAATTATCAGCTCTGACTAACTTGCTGATCTTCGTTATGAAACCATTTGGCTCTGCGGGCACTTAGATGTGCCCGTAGAACTTTACAGAATTATCTCAAAAAAGTCTGATCCAAACTTTTCGGCATCTCCAGGTTCGTCTCTGCACCCAGACCTCCAAGGCCAGTCGGTCCCAGGCTCTCCGTCCTGTACACCGAACACTCCCACGCTGCTATGCGGTGGCAACTCTGAACCCAACCTCAACACACCCTTTAGCATCAACCTGAACTCCAGCCTCAACTCCAACTACCAGACTGTCTTTACTTCCTCCACAGGTTTGTCCATTTGCTCCTTTCTCTTTTATCCCTCCTTTCCTTCCTGGGGTGGTGTGTCAGTCATTTCATTTTCTCAGCATTCAGTCATTTATCACCCCTTTCTGTCAGAAACTCTAAATCTCATAATTCTGACTGAAAGATTCTTAGAGCGGAGCGAGGCCGGGATCACATTGGATGCCAAAAATGCGATGTGCACAACAGTGCTTCTCCCTCCTGCAGCACTGATCTCAATCACATGGATGCATTTTTGGCTGTGAGAGGTTTGATGTTGCTAGGCAACGTGTATTCAGCTGTCACTCAGTTGTGCGCCTGCAAGCTTCACAGAGAAGCTACGTTCAGGCAATTAAAAACACAGTGGTATCAGATGAACGAATCTGAAAACTTAAAGAAAACTCCACATGTCCTGCTTCCACCTAGCTTAATGTTTTCTTACTTGTCAGATGACTTTGCTCTGTTAGATCCAATAGCTTTGAGTGGTCAGCAATAACTTTTCTTCTCTGTTTGTTGTGGCCTGTTCAGTTGGGAAGGCCCAAAAAGCTGTGAAGGCATATAGGGTATCTCTGCAAAGAGCTGAACTTTTTTCTAGTTGAGGAGCTTGGAACGCTCCTCTAAAAATGTGGAACATGCTAGATGGATGCAACATGGCATCCTTCTAATATCTGTTGTCTTATAACCTTAGGTACAACCCCAAGCTCTCCATTCTCCAGCCATCCAGAGTCCCCTACCTTCCCATCTTGCTCAGGCTCGTGGAGCGACGAGTGCACCATTTGCTACGAGAATGTTGTGGACACGGTTCTCTACGCCTGTGGACACATGTGTCTCTGCTACACCTGTGGCCTCAAACTCAAGAAGATGGCGAACGCCTGCTGCCCCATCTGCAGGAGGACAATCAAAGATATCATCAAGACCTACAGGAGCACGTAGGCTTGAACCAGAGCGGTCTAAGACCTTGTAAAGATGGACACAACACGTGATTCATGGCTTAGCCAGAAGATTAGAGACAATCATGGACCTAGCACAGCATATAAAGCTTGATGTGTGTGCAGTCTGGCTCAGGTACAATACAGCAGGACATTAAACTCCATCATTAACATTAAATTTATGTTATGTTGAATGCATATGCTTGGAAAGCTTACAGTCGCTCAGTATCTATCTCAGTAAGGACCCAGTGGAGATTCAAAGGCCATAACGAACATGATTTTCAACAAAAATAAAAATATGTCCTAATCTGTGCATCATTTGAAGAGAAAGTGTAATAAGATGAGGCATCCATCTCACTTCCTGCAGAATAATAACCCTCCATTCTGCTGGTGATAGCATCGCTGCTTGATTGTTTTAGAAGAATGAAACTGTCCAGAGCTGAGGAGGAGGCGAAAAAGAAACTATCTGTGGTTTCTGCAGCTGCTCCTCCACTGCTGCATATCCGAAGGTTTCAAGTTGAAACGTGTCATTTTAGGATGAGAATCAATCGTTTGATAAGTCTGAGTGAAATGCTGAATTCTCCTCCTGGTTTCTGAAGCCACTGAGGAAGGATATGAACCCAAATGTCAAAGGGGTCAGTACATAAGGCAGTCATCATAAAGAATTTATAAGCTGTAGCTAATGGCTTTATAAATGTTAGATCGGAAATAAAATATTAATAAGAACAACTTTTGGGTTGCCAAGTCAAATTCCTATTTAAGGGGGTCACAAATTTTTCATTTTTTATTTTTTTTTATAAGCTATCAATTCTGCGCTTTTAAGTTCAGAACTAAATTTGGACTGCTTTGCATAGAACTAGCTGGATTAAGGACTATATGGTTCCTTAAGAGTTCCTTGCTTACATTCCTACCATGCTTAAAGTACTGTGAAGTACAGTATATGGAATATGAGGAAATGAATTCTCATTGTGTTGGAGCCATTTTAATTTTTGAGACTTCTGATTCTTCTTTATCTCCTTTTTTAATTTTTATTTTTTTTTTATAATAAACATGGCAATTTCTTTTGAAATACTTTTTCAGTTTGAGTGGAAAATGCAAAGTCACTCAGAATCTCCCCATCTGTTGTCTACCGTCTTCTTCAAAAGTCTTGAAACTTCACTGTTGCTATTATGCTGTGTACAAAACAAGCTAAAATTATTTTAGCCAATCGTTGTCTGTCTGAGTGTGTCCAAACAGGGACATTCGGTCTTGTGCATCACACCCAGCAGTTCCTGAATAATCAGAGTACCTATCCTGGAGTAGGAGCTAAAAAAAAAAAATGGTTCTCCAACCGGTATCAATGCGGGTTAGGGTTAGGGTTAGGGTTCTGGTTCCTTGGTGCATAATAAAGAAAAGGTTTCTGGGTTCCTGAAACAGCTCCTTCCATGTGAAAAGTACTTTAGTTAGAAGCTAATTAATGAAGGTTTTCTGCGAAAGAATAATACAAATATTCCATCACTGCAGCCATAAATGCTAACGAGATTAAAAAAAGAAAATAGAGAAGAAAAAAAGATAAAGAAAATAGCAGATGTATTTTACACAATCTGGCAACCCAAAAGTTGTTCTTAATAATGGTTTAATCCTCACTGATAAAACATTAGCAGCTGATTTATTAGCTGTTACAAAGGGACTGACCGTTGCAACTAATATAAGTTTTTTTTTTTTTTAATATCTTCTGTCTTTGTCTACAGGCAGAGACAGAGTGTGAAGGGTAAAACTTGTTAACATTCTAACCATAGAAGGTCACGCGTCGAATGAGACTGTAAATCAGTAAGGGGGGGNGGGGGGGGCAGAGAGGATGTTGTATGTTTGAGATGAGACAGTGAAGAAAGGGGCTCCTTTGCTGTGTGTCTGCACAGCGTTCAGTGCACAAAACGTGTTTTCTCAGCCACACCACATACATCAAACCTTTGTATGAAGAGCGCTTAAATGTGGGACTTGCCTGGGTTGCCACGTCCAGCTTTCTGCTGAGTAAGGCCGGTGGATGCTGTAAGTGGACAAAAGTCAGCCAATACATAAACATCGTGGGTGGTGGAGTATTTTTAATCCAGCTTATGCTGAAAAAGCACAATAGGATGACGAATCAACCTATTCCTACTTTCGGAAATTCATATTACAGGTTTGCTTTCCCGGTATAACCTCCTGATGGGTCATACACACTTCTCTTGAATATGTTTATTAAATTAGAAGATTACTTTTGTATTAGCTGAAATGCTTCTGTACACTGTGTTTTCAAGCAGAAAAAAAAAAATCAATTCACGTGTTCAGACAATGACAAAGATGTAGCTTTTTATTGTGGGACCTACATTTGCATATCAGTTGCTAAGTGCTGCTTTCTGTGTGTAAAAGCAAACTCCTCCGACATTTTTGCCTGACTAATCTAATGCATTATGTATCGCTTTGAAGTGTAAAGAAAAACAAGCTATTTTCAGGTGTTTTGTCTCTCTGAAACATTAAGCTAAGTGCTGATTTATTGCCCTGGTGGTAAAGCTTGCCGCTTCAAAGGAAAATAAGCAGTCATGGTGATATTAAATTGTTCTTGTGTGCCTCTGGTCTGACATTTTCAGTTGGTTAAGGCTGGTTTATGCTTAACACGGATGTGAATGTGATGGTGGGCGTGCAGAAAATGTGATGTAATTGCAGCCCAATGGCCAGCTGCAGAAGCCACATTTGAGGGTCACTTGTGAAATCACATAACCCTCAAAATTTGAAATAATGCAGACTTTATCCATGTGATCTGAATGCATCTTCATCGATGGTTGGCCAAGCAACTGACTTGAGTAGGGAGAAAGTACCAGCGTCTATATGATTCCTCCATGAGGATTATGAAGACCCAAATGGCTGCTAGTTCCTGGACGGAGATAGCACGTACTCTGGCATCCAAGGGACATTCTGCCGTATTAAATGGAAAAATCTACATGAAGGCTAGAAAGAAGACAAACCAAGAAGAGCTAAGGTTATTACAGCTGTTATACAGGCTCTTACAATTCGTAAAGCGCGATCATTATTCGTGGTCATCATGAAAGCGTAAGAAGCCAGAATGGCAGGATTGCCTGTTTTGCATTGTATCCGTGCTAAGCATGCACCAGGCCTTAGACATCTCAGTGTGGAAACAAATCGTGCAAACAGACCAAAAACAGGAGGAATAATGAGGTTCATATTAATTCTCAGTCACTCTCACATGGTTGTGATATGGTATTTTTTTTTTTTTTTTTTNTTTTTTTTTTTTTTTTTTTGACATGAGTAGAACTCCACAATCAAAATCAAAGCAGCAATACAACGCTGTTGTGTTTGACTTTGAACATATTACTCTTTCAGTTAAGGCTCATATTAAGCAGGATTTTTGGGAGGGGGCTTTAATGAGACAGTACTTAAAATGATCTGTTTTCACTCAGTGTGCACAGTGGATCAATGTGTTTTGTACACATTAAAGCACTTAAAATGATTTGAAACAGAGCCCTACATGAAAAAAAAAACCAAAAAAAAAACAAACATGGAAATCTGCATAATGTGAATGTGTTCCCTTCAATTCCAGTGAATAAAGCTATTTATGGATAGAGGAAAGGGGCATGTTTAGATTTGATAACTTAAGTGGAGCTGTGTAAGTCAAAAGATCCACAGAGAAAGCTGAAAGTTAAAATGATTAAAATCAGCCACATGTCTACAATGCTGAGCTTATTATGAGTGGCTTGTGTTCAGCTTTCTGAAAATGAAGGTTACATACTGTAAACTGCAGCTCACCTGAGAGGTGCTTAAGTCCTCAGGTTGGAAGTCTGAATGCAGATGTGCACTATTATTAATTATTAAGTATAAACGCCAACTTTCCTGTACATATCTCAACTCCAATTATGGTCAATAATGTCTAAAACTCACCTCATCCACTCTGCCGCTGCATTTCATAATACTGGAATTATAATGTTTTTCAGAGATGGTCCACCTTTACATCTCGGCCTGTTTTTATTTTATTCCTGACCAAATATGATCTAACAGAAATACAGCTTTGTGAAATGTTTTAGAAAACTTTTGTTGATGACAAGGAGTGTAATAATAACTGTACATTATGACTTTAATTTATTTTGTCAAAGCTACTACAAACTATTATTTGTTTTATATGTAAGCATATTGTGTCAAAAAGTAAGAATATTGTTTGTTATTTTATTGTTGCATAGGTAAAGATTTTAGAAAACGTTTACCCACATATAAGGCACTGTGCTGTGCTTGTTTTAGCAGCTTTTCACTATAAAATATGTTAATAATCAGGAAATAAAATGAGTTCAGTTGATATTGCTTTACTCAGTAGCTGTTTATTGTGTTGCTCCTACTTTTTTCACATTTAAAACCTATATTGCAGTTTATAATATAGCACAACATACATTAATAGTTCATAATGATTAATAGTTCATTTTGGACAAGAAAATCACCTCAAATTTCCAACTTCCTGAGATTAAAACATCTTACTCATGTTATAAAACTGTTATAAAGCTTAAACTGATTTCTAAAATTACTAATTTATTCATTTTGGTTAAATAATGTTTAATGGATACGAGATGAAATCAGTTACTTTAAAGGGAAAAACAACCCGACTTTGATTCTTAACAGACCACAAAGTTAAAACTTTAAAGGTTGCTTAAGCTCCGCAGGCTCTTTTTAACGTTAATGATTAAGAGTTTTAATAACTTAATTTTTTAAGGATTATTTAAGCACTCTGTCACTTCATTTTACAAATTAAGTGGAGTTCAGGGATTTAAGGGAGGCTGTGTTGATATTAAGGGGTGTGTTTGTAGATTCTTGGGTGATTAAGACATTAAAAGGACCCATAGACATTGATAATGTTTTGATAGGTGACCTTTGTTTACCTCTTAAATCTTTTTATTTCAAATTCAGCTCTAATTATTCTTTAACATTTTAGCTGAATATAATGAAAGTTGAATTGTGCAATTTTTTAATGCAATTTTGCAATGTTTTTTTTTTTTTTGGCAAACAAACATCAGAAACAGTACTATATACTATACTGTATTGCGAGACAGGATTTAATGCAAAATCTGATTTGATTTTAAAGTCACACTGCAGAAATTGTTGCAGTTTCTATATACAATATATTTCAAGTATCCAAGAAGCCATTCATGCATCTGACTGGCTGATGACAATGAGCAGTTTTGCATGAACTGTGAGAAAAAGCTATGCCTGAAAACCACAACACTGAACTAAAGCACCATGAAACTCCACAGAGCTGCAGTCTGTTAATTACTCTCTCTGGAGTTTAACTCAACGTATCAAACATATTGATTATTGCAGGCTTATTACCTTTAGGTCAGACTCTACACTTGTGGCAAGTTTTATCCATTAGTTGAGTAATAAAATGGTATTAAGTTTTCATTAAAAGCTCTTGCTTCAGGCGATAAGGACATTCTGAACCACTGATTTTCGTTTCTTTTTCTGTTTTTTTTTTTGAGTAAAGACAATATCTTTCTTTGATTCAGGCTTTTGATTTGCCAATAAACTGTTTAAACTGACATTTTCCATTTCAAGCTACATTCATTATTGTGTTTTTTTATATACAGTTGGACCGAATGTGGAAAAGGAGAGCATCTACGCCATACTATTTCACAAAAATTCTTACATTACAAATGTTTGAAGATTGAATAAACTATTTAAGAAGAAACTGAGCAACAGTTAAAGAACAATAAGGCAGTCTTCTTTCAGATGCCTGCAATCATTCTCCATGGTAGTATTCTTGTGAAACATCCCGCCATATACTATATGAATAACAAAGGCAAGGGCTTTTAGTAAACAGCTATAACTCACAGAGAAAGTGTTTAGAGTCGTGGTATGTAGACCTGGCCAGAGTGAGCATCATCTGTTATTTACAGCCCTGCGGGCCTGGCTCTAATGCAGCACTGTTTTATGCTCACTCTGATAGGCATAAATACAGCCTGTGACGTCCAGACATGAAACAGGCAGCGGTGGCGGCTGTTCATGGCCAAGTGTTCTCAGAGGTGAGAGGCAAATACACATCCAGGGTTTGTGAAAGTGACATGAATATAGTATATCTCACTGGTGTCTGTGTATACAGACTTTCCACTCAGACCTTTCTGTGAACCTGGCTGCTGTCCCCCTAAAAGCTTAAACGACCATACTCGTGGTTTTGCATGTTTGAACCCAATAAATACAACCCGCATAACATCACTTTACTGATAACCATTTACCAGAACATACTGCTGGAGCGGTACATTTTAGAATCTTTACCTTCCAGACTGCCATTGCTTCAGTTCATTCTAGTACACTATTAAAATCAACTTGTAAAAGCTTGAAACATGATGGGTAATCTATCACGACGAGCAAGATGTGCGTTAAATTTTTGGTCAAAGTAATGTAATTTCAATGTTTCAACACGGATTCAACACTGAGCTACACAGAAGAAAATGTATGTCTCTGACAGAGAATACAGTCCCAGAAGAAAACTGCTTTTGTCAAGGAATTAAAACCACCATGTTTAAGTGTTAACAGGCGTTGAATTTTAAGGTGAGTGTATCATGTAAACATTTGATTTTGAAAGATTAGGGGATATGGCAAAATAACACACAATCTAAAATATGGCTTTATGTTTTGGGAAATAGTTTGCAGTAACAAAGCCTGTATGTGGGTTGTATTAATTAGGTTCAAACATGCAAAATCATTGGTATGGTCCTTTAAGGGCTTGGCAGATTCATTTTAGTTGTGTTGTAGTAGCTCTTCCAAACAGCTGTTGGGTCAAACATGAATAACATCTCTTAGGAGATCAAATTTATTTTCAAGGACAGCACAGGACTATTGATTGTGAATTCTAAAAGGAAAACAGATGCTGGAAGGTTGGCTTAGACTCTGTGTTGAACATTAGGTTTTTAGATTTTTGACAGAAAGTGTGATGTAAAATATTTTCTGTGTTTAGATTTGCAATATTGGGAGAGAAGAAAAGGACAGGGAGAGTAAGTTCAATTATATTAGAAAGTGTTTACAGACTGAATTCGCCCTTAACTAATTTGAAAGTTGAAGCTGAAGGAGGCAAAAGTTGGTGGGATGAGATTAGCCTCCTATTAGATACTGAGTGCTGCTGCCCTCCAGTGGTCAAAAATAGGTACAGCACCATACAATATGAAAGCCCTCAAAATAATCAAAAATATGTCTCACTTGATTAGCTATTTTGGTACATGTAATAGGATGCAACCATATATTCCATATCTATTATGTAAGATATTTATTTTCTAATTTATATAAACAGTAATTCACAATAAGGGGAACATATTACTATTACTATATCATGATTACTATTTAGAACCAACATGTATGATTTTGACCTTTAAAGCAGCTTTACACAAAAACCCTTCATCTCAAAGAAACCACATTGATGTCATACTTGAATAGTTACAATATATTTCATTTATATATTTCATACAATATATGTACATTTTTCTGAATCTTTCAAATAATAATAATATATAGGTGAAGTTTTCAATAAGACTTTCACCATGACTGACCGATCAGCTCTGTAATTATTGTAAGATTGATGTATAAGACCTTTTTCTTTTTAAACTCTCACCTGTACAACTTGCTTTTTCTTCTTTCCTGCTACTATATAATTTTAAACAAAATGTTCTACATTACAAGCATTCAGTAGCCTGCTGATTAAATAAGTATGAGCATAAGAGCACTAAATTGTATTCCAACCAAGAACTTTGTAAATTTGGGATGAAATAATACAAAATCTGGAACAAACCTATTTAAAAAACAAAAACAAAACAAACAAAAAAAAACAACACAAATTTAGAGATACTTTATGATGTTTGTCACCCTGCTTTTAGGCCGTATGAACAATAAATTCTCCAACTTCTTTTCTTTTGTAAGATTCTCAAGATAAAATCTAAAATTTGTCTGACATACAAGAATTTACCTGACAATAGCAATATTTTAGGAGCCCTCATTTTGTAACTTAAAATAACTAATTATCACACACTGTAAATATAATCTATAACTAGAAACCAAGTAAAATAAAAAAATAATTAAGTACAGTACAAGTACCTTAAAATTGCAGCCACATAGTATACCTGAGTAAATGTGCGTAGTTATTTATTTTCCATTTCTGCTACTACAGTTAATCACTTTTATTAGCAAATAAACGAATACACTTAACACATTTAAGTAATCTAGGTGAGCAAGTAATATGTTGTAGACGTGATCAACAGACACCCATAACTTACTTCCAAGCCAGTGAGTCTAGTGTGAGCGAAGAGATCCAACACAAGAGAAGAGTCAGTGGGATGCATATTTCATATTACGATCCTGTGGGTTGTAAATCTTATTACATTTCAGGCTCTGAATTCAATATATCAGCAAAATGCACTGTCAGACACTGGAAACTGCATTGGTGTGTGATTGGTGTTTCTCTGATCAGAGCTGAAGGTGAGAGTGTTATAGACTATAACTTCACACTGGTATCTTAAAACTTTTGCTTTGTCAGATACAACATTAAGCTGCCCAGTGACTGCAGAAAAAAAAAAAAAAAAAAAAAAAGCCTGAAACCAAAGTCATATGTGCAGGTTTTTCTGAAGCAGAAGCTGCCAGGAAGCCGATCAAAGTGAATTATAGTACTACCTGGCTCAGTGCTCTGTGGAAAAAAAATTAAAGGGATGGCAGGCAAGCAAGCGTGAGCTAATTTATTTGGATAACAGCATCCAGCTGGTCGAACACTTCAGCTCTATGAGTTTAATCTTGTTTTGCATAAAGTTTCAGAGGCAAATATATTGAGATATTTGGTCTGTAATAATCTTCCAATATATTGTGTATTACCCTCCATAGTAATTTGTTTTATTTCATTCAATAGATCTTATTTCACATCTCCTTTACAAGCAAGAAAGCCAATGAATGATTGTTTTAAAGGGAGAATATGCAGATTTTCATGTTAATTTAGGCATCTACCTTTAAATCTTTGCAAGGTTTTAATGTGCAAAAAACACATTGCAGCACAACTATGCATACTGAGTGAAAACAGGACATTTTATGTAGTTTTTCTTTAAAAAAAAATTCAGGTTTGTTCTTTAAAAATAAATAGATAAATAAATAATATTTTCTGAGTGATTCAAAGTGTTACATCTTCAGTTTCCTCAAAGTTCTTGAATTCTGTGATGAGTAGATGAGAGATTATGAAGAATTAAATAGGACAATACAAAACAGGTGAAAATAGGCATATCAAGAGGTTAAATTAATATTTCTGTGGCTCCACTTGCAAGTCATGGGCCAATGCACTTTGACCTCTGTTTTAATCTGCTTCATGTCTTTAGTGTGAGTAAAATACTAGAGTACTGCACAAAAAGAATGCATGAATAATAGTTCAAAAGTGCATTTATTTAATTCATTTTTTGGCACTTCAGTTATCATCATTGGTCACACAGTTAACATTAAACAAAAGTGAGCACCCCAATACTAACACAGTTTAAGAGTTCTGTCAAATTTACTGCCCAGCAGAAATTTTGAAAGGCCATCATGTTTAAGAGAGCAGTTCTTAGAAAATGGAGGAAAAAAACTGTTGATCAGTTAAGTGATATTACAATAAGGAATAAATTGATTTTTAAGTAATGAATGAATAAATATAGGTTTTGGTCGAAGTTATATAAGTTTGATTTGGACAACAGCCTCATCAATGGGAATATAGTTCAGGGAAATCAGGGTTCAAAAAACATTTAAAGGACCATACCGGAGATTTTGCATGTTTGAGCCCAATAAATACTATCTGCATATGCATTATGTTACTGCCAACCATTTTCCAAAACATAAAACCATATTTTAATTTTAATATTATTTTCCAAATCCCCTCATTTTTCAAAATCAAATTTTCGATACACCCACCTGAAAATGTAATGTTTCGCCTGCTAACTCTTATGCAGAACTGTAGAAGGCACAGTCATTTAATTTCCAGTCTTCACCTGGGACTATATTCCCTGGCGGAGACATACATTTTCTTCCATGTAGTTCCATGTTGGATTGGTTAAATTAAGCAACTTTGACAAAAAAAAAAAAAAAATNTAAAAAAAAAAAAAAAATTAATAAATGGATGGATTACTATCTCAAGCATGTTTCAAGTCTCTAAAAGTTGATTTTTATAGCATATTGGAATGAACTGAAACCAGTGGAAATCTGGAAGGTAGGAAAAACAGTTTTAAAATTTGGAAAATGGTGGTCAGTAACATAATGTGTATGCGGGTTGTGTTTATTGGGTTCAAACATGCAAAATTACTGGTATTGTCCTTTACTTAAAGAAACTATTATGATAATCAGAGATGCTCACAAATTGTTTCATTTGACAATATTACATAATTAAATGGGTAGAATAAAAAGGGATATTAAAAAACATGCAAACAGACAGAATCAAGATGAGACTAACACAAAGCAGCTTTGGCAACATTTTAAATTTTTTTCTTCGAGGAAAGTAGGAAGATGCTTATTTTAACAGCCCAAGGCATTGTCAGTATAATAAATCATTTCATGCAAAAGCTTTAAATGCTTAAAATAGAAAATACATAATAAACTTACAAAATGGTTCAAGAATCGGACAAAAACTGACTTTCAGGTATGTTATTTCCAGTTAAAGGTAACCACCAAAGAAAAGCATGGCAAACTAATTAACTTAAAATCATTCTTCCGCTTTCTGATGTTTCCTTTGGTTGTGTCACAAAGTCCCAAATTTAACGTCTCAGTACTTTATCATGTCGACTCATTTTTCCAGATGTCTCATTTCAAAGTCACAATTTGATCTGACCGCTCAGGATAGCAGAGGTACCGGTTAAGTTTTAAATCTTTCCTTAACATTTTAGGGTTAACCTTTTTCACAAAATAAAAAAAAAAAAAAAANAAAAAAAAAAAAAAAAAAGTGTAATCTGTGTGAGTAGTCTTTGTACGTATGTACAGAGTTCTGCAAGCTCAGTACATGAATGCTAGTGCTTTTGCTCGAGGTAATTTGAGGGAACCCATCCTTTCCTCGGTCTGCCATTGTCCAACACCTTGCAGTACCACCAACCATTTGGGTTTCTTTCAAGAACCTCCAGACTTGTCCCCTCAGGAAATCCCATGGTCTCCTTGTCACCATGGTAATCTGCTATGGAGACATACACCTCTTTGAGGTTGTTATGGATGATGTGGGGCTTTGGTTTCACTGTGGACACAGGGAGGACGTTCTTCTGAGAGCTGAAGCCCAGAGACTCAGAGCTACTGGTGGCAGATCTGTTCTGGTTGAGTAGCGCTGAGTTGTTTGGACCGAAGCTACGAGGCGACGTGCCGAAGGAGGCGTTGCGTCGCACTGTGGGGCTGGAACGTGGGTAGTCAGAGGAGTTGAGGGACTCATTCCTCCTGAGAGAGGAACCAACTGAGCTGGGACTATCCATAATGGGGGCTGATATGAAGACAGACTGGGGCCTGACAACCTGCTGCTGTTTGGTGCTGTTCTGCTTCTGTTTTCCACTAAACAAGCCAATGGGTTTGGAGAGGCCACCTGGCGGCTTGGAAGGGATCGGTGGGGTCACCTTCTTTAGGTTCTGATTGATGTTATTCAAGGCCTGTACCCTTTGTTCATTCTTCTCCAGGCTATTGGACTTGCTCAGGCTTCCAGGTTTAGTTGGGGTGTCATCAGATTCTGACCCTGCCATGTCATCTTGTTGTCGAACAGGCTCCAGGTAGTAAGTTGGAGCCCAACCCTCGGCATCACCCCAGCGAATATACCACCAGCCACTCTCCTGCTTCTCCAGCACTTCCACCTCCACACCAGCAGGGAAGCTGAGCTCAGAATCCTGGACCTTCTCATATGGGTCTGTGGTGCGAAAAAGACTGCAGCCTTCCAGGTCAGAGTCTCCTCGGCTGCCTTTGGAGTAGATGGAGGAAAGATCAGATGTGCTCTGGGAAGAGAAGGAGTCTTCAGAAGAGATGACTGAAGCTGTCTCGGAGTCCTCACCTTTGGAGGTTTTGGTGCCGTTCTTTAGCTGCCCTGTTGGTCGTAGCTGTCTTCTCAACGTGCTGATGTCCATCTTCTCTGCACTGGAGGCCTTGGCTAGTTGTGGTTTAGGCCTTACCACTGGTTTTAGTTTACATGAAGACTTGGTAGGAGAGGACATCTTGTTCTCCTCTTGGTCTTTCTTAAGTCTGGACTGCTGGGACAGATCTGGGGTGGATTCAGTAGAAGCAGATTTAGGACTTGATGCCTCTTCAGCTTTGGTTGAAAATGGGCTTCCATTCAAGTCAATCTTGAGCTTGCTTCCTGCAAGTCTCCTTACCCCAGATGTTGGGTTTAGGTTTGCAGTCCTGCCAGCTTCTGACAAGACACTTGTCTTGGAGGAGTTTGAGTCCCTGCTGCACTGCCTCTCTGGAGTCTCCCTAAAGGGCCGGAAACCATCGTTCTCGTAGATACACTCTTCATCTCCCTCCGCCTCCCCCTCTGCCTCATGTCCCTCTTCAAACGACTCACCCATTTTGAAGGAGGCGCTGTGGAGCGATGATGCTGGGGAAGCCTTGGAAGACAAATGGGATCCCTTGTCAGAAGAAGCATCCTCATTCTTCACATCTACCAAGGAAGCTCCCCCCCTCAGAAACTCAAACTCAGACTCCAGATCCAAATCACCAATAGCAGGAACATCATATTCTGGCTCTTCATACACAGGCCTTCCCGGAGATACAGGGGACTCTGGGGCCTCAGACCCAGGGCTGCTGGGAGGTGCAGTCTCCACTGAGTCCTGTTTCTTGACAGGTGGAGCTGGGGGTGGAACTTTTGGGCGACTCAGTGTGCTTGTTCTACGGTTCAGGTTGGGCTTTTTACGTTTATCAATATAGGAACAGGGAGCCCAGCCCTCCTTCTCTCCGATGTGAACATACCACCAGCCACCCGAATTCTTTTCAATTACCTCCGCTTTCTGTCCTCCATTGAAGCTGATACCATCAGATATGCAGGACTGAAAATCTGCAATGGTGTAATACTCTGCTTCAACTGTAGGGGGCTCTGGTGGGGTGGGCAACTGAAATCCCTGAATATAAATTAGATGAGAAATTTGAATTAGACACTTTTAGACATACAGTTTGTTGCGTAGGATCTATGAAAGAAAGAGTCATGGGCTGAACATTTGATTGGACAGAAATTCACTATCAACATTATGGCAGATACTTGCATCTGTTTGGCATTTTCTGTTTGGCATTTTACAAAGAATATGCAAATAACAAATTAATAACATAAAATAAAATAAAAAATAAATGGTTTTACCAGGGTTGCGTCTCTTCGAGGTGGAGGTTTTTGCCTGAGAACTGGGGAACCTGGGAAACAATCACAAAAGAAAAATCTTAGGAGTACTTACTAGGAGTCCAAATTTAATTAAAAAAAAATAATTAGTAGTAGTATTAGTATGCAATTTACATAAAATTTTACATAAAATTGCTCATATCTTTCAGCTTAGTTACATGAAGCTGATTTGAATATGAGTATACCATAAACATTATGAAGTAACAGACTGATTATCATTAATTCACTGTTACATTACAATTTATAATCCTAATTTCAAACATCCCCAGTGGGTTTTACTAACCAATTTCCACCTGATGAGGAGCAATACGTGCGACTGCAGGGGAAGCAGGCTCAGCTTTGCTTTTTCCTTCCTGCAGGGAGTTAGTGGGGCTGGAATCAGCACATGGGATTGGCAAGCTGATCTCCCTCCTAACCACTTGAGGGCTCTCTGGGACACCTTCGGTCTGCACGTCCTTCTCACTCAGAGCTTTCTTATTAAGCAGGTTACTGATCTCCATGATGTTTCCGATGATTTCCACTGGGCCCGTCACGGTCTTCTTCCGGGGAGAGAAATCTTCCTTCGCCTTCTTCAGGTAGGAGGCTGGAGCCCAGCCTTCCTTATCCTGGCACCTGGAAAAGTTGGTTAGGAGAGAAAAAGAGATAGAAAGAGGTTTTCGAAATCAAAGCAGTGAAAGAATCTGTCCTCAAAATTAAAATGTGGGAGAAGAGGCTTACCTGATAAACCACCAACCTTCCAGGTTCTTCTGAATCACCTCCACAATGACTCCTTTCTCAAAAGCAATTTCATCCTTGCCCTGGCTGGCGTAGGGCTGCACGGTTATGAATTTCTCTTCTGTCAAAGTCAGAGAAGAGACAAACAACTGAGTTAAGAACGTGATCGTTATGAGATCTCTGAAAACAAAACAATCACTCATCTGTATGGAAAATAAAAGACATGAAGATCAGTATCTTTTCTAAGCTTTTCTGAGGAATGTGTGATCATAGTGCAGCGATAAGCAGTGCAAGTGGAACAAATAAGCAGTACAACAATATATCATGGTAGATTATCTTGTGAAACATTATTCATGAAAATAAAAAAAAATGTTGTAATACAATACTGTAGCTTTGTGCATTCTCTTTTTAAAGGCATTTCTGCTTTTGAGAGCTCAGGATTTTGGATTTATGACTGTTTTATCTTATTTATATCAGTTTGTCTATAAAATTGTACAAAACTGAAAGCACACTAAATCAATAAAGTCTATGATTAATTCCAGCTCTATAAAATATAATGATGTATTGTGTATATCTGTCTTGCAAAATATCATATATCACAGAATCACCTTTATTTATTACCATGGTTATTATAGGCAATGCAACAGGATAATATTGTACTGTGAGCTGCATTTTGATTCCCACTTCTATTGAACAGCATATAATAAAAGCTACAGGAGGTAATTCTTAAAAAAAAAAAAAAAAAAAANAAAAAAAAAAAAAAAAAAATCACAGTAACTACACAGCATCACACTAGATAATCACAGTGACAATTTGAGCTCATTCATAGAGCTTCCTTTTCATTCATCAGAGCATCATTGTTTCATTATTGGCATCATGTTGTTGGAACAATTACCGACATCATGTTGTTGTAAAAGATGTTTCAGGTAAAAGCCTATGAAGATCGGCATGTTAATGAGCTGCTTTGCATTTAAGAGCCACGCTTTATACCGCTTCCTCTTGTGTCAAAGTGAAATTAGTTTGTTAAAACGGCAAAGGAAATGTACATTTTCCTGCTTTAGAGCTCCGCATTTTAAGAGATTGACACCAATATAAGAGAGATAAGAGATCCACACACGGGGAGTCCGGTGCACGGGAGGTGGCTGTGGTGTGTGTTGCATGTGTGAGAGAGAGACAGAGTGCAGTGGATCAGGCTTGAAGAAGAGCTGCAGTGCCATGACAATGAATGAGAGATCAGATCAAAACTCACCATTTAAATACACTGACTCATCAACTGAGGGTTTAAATATCAGACTCATTGATCACTAACACATGTGAGGTAAATACAGCTTAAAACATCACCCAGATTTCATCCAGCTGAAATTTGCCAAGGCAAATGCTGAAAGGTGCCGCTAACAGATGTTTGTGAATAAGGGATATTTGCCCTTATCAACATGTTAAGTCTGGCAATGTGTTTTATGAATTCCCCCCATTGTGTCTTAATAGTAAATAAAAATGTTGTAATGCAGAAGATAAAACAACTGACAAAAATGTACTTAGTGGCAGTTATTGTCTCCTCACTCAGCATATGTTGCTGATTTACGCATTCCCACAAGGCAAAGGGGCACAGCAGAGACACCTTTTCCTGTCATTATAGCAATTCCTGTCTAATCAAGGACAGCAACGGGAGAAAAACTACATTTAAAAAGAGAGGAGCTCAGGGAGAAGGACCGTTCTGTTCTGTCCTCTCAGTCTGAATACAGATATCAGCATTCTGGTCGCAGGTTTTTCCATTTTCCATTTTCCTTTCCTCCATCCTTTTCAGGGTTGTGTAGGAGCTGAATGGGTGTGGGATAATAACTCCCTTTACTTGCAAAAACCCAAGTTCCATGTCCAGCCACGCGGATAGATGAGTAAAGGATATTTCTTTATGCTTTGTTTTCCTTTCTCCTAGTTCTTCCGGCCTCTTTGTGTCAGGGCTGGTAGAACTGTTTCCTCCCAGCAACCTTTTTTCAACATCCAGCAGTGCAATGGGGAGAAACTGAATCAGATGTTATGCTAACCACAACATGCATCGCCTGCATCAGTGTTCTAAACTATTTTTGCAGAGTCAGCAGAATGTTAGCGGTGTCTGTTTTCAGTCCAGAGGGCAGATTTCAGTCCTCTTGAAATTATTGCCTAGCAAATTTGTCTGCAGTCCAACTGCATGTCCTGTAAAATGAGAGCCCAAGAACATGAAGAACAAGAACAAATAGTTTTGATTATTTTACTAACCAAGTGATAGATTAATAAGGCTGCCAGTTTTTGGTTAGTGTTGGTTGCTCTATGTGCCACAACATCATAAACATCTGCGTTTCTGCTCACAAAACTACATACATGCTTCATTTGCTCATAAAAATCAAAATATGGTTCTAAAATACAGCACAAGGCATTCCAAGGTCTATTACACAACCATTTTTGAAGACTGCTTTTGGCACACAGTGCTTAATTATAACAGAATGCTTACATGGAGCAATTTTCTAACAACATTTAAGTTTAGTTTCCATAATTGGTCTACATAAAGTTGTTGATTTTACCTTTGCTTTCCAGACTAATTTCATATTAATGGCAGTTAGTGGTTACTTGTAGTGGATTATGGGTAATGATAAAGGCATTTACTGGAAGACAAGACTGAGCAAATGTGCATGTGGGGAGAAACAAGCCGAGACATGTGGGAGAAGAGACGGTAAGGTGAGGATGGGATGAGGAGAATAACAAAAGGAGGTGAGGGAGGGAGGTGATGCAGCATCTGTCTCAGTTCACCTCGGCTCTGCTGCCTGCTGATGACGCCCCCCAACGTCCATCTCCGGTCCAGCCTCTTCAGATGTGCCTTATGTCGCTTAGTAACTGATAGCCACACATGGTGACCAGACAATAACAACACAAACACACAAACAACATGGGAAACATGGAGAGCAAGCACAAATGTTACACACAGACACACAACATGGATCTAAACATATTATTAGCTACATGGAAGACATGAGAAGTAGACCACAAAGCAAAACAGGACAGTAAGGGTGGATGCATGGATGAATGGATGAGTGAGTGAAGGTTACAGAGGAAGTGTTAAACCAAGACATCTTCTCCGTGGCTTGTAATTAGAATGTTGTTAGGATGGTTTTCCTATCCTGTCGTGTTTGAGCATCTGGGACGCATATTGCTGTTTCGGGAATGCCATCCAATTAATGGAGCAGCTGAGAGCGCTGCTGGGTGGAGTTGTGCATCTCAGAAGACGCATAATTCCGTTCATCTTTTGTTAGGGAAAATGCAGGAGATGGGAATGATTTCTGTCACACGCCAGCACTAATGCTTTTAATCGGAAGAGCTTAATGCTCTCCTTGATTTAGAATATTGAGGAAATACTAGGCAAGATCTGAGAGATAAGTTGGAAAAAGTGAAGTAAAATTAATTGTAAACAGGTGTCTCATTGTCAAAACTGTTAGAAAATCTATGGATTTTTAGCAATGCTTTTGTTTTTCTATGAAATATAACCCCCAATAGGAGGAGGAGAAGGATATGCATACACTTTTATCATAATTATGCTTCATTTTACATTAGACATTGCATGCTGCTTAAGCTTTCAACATCTCTCTGTCTTGGCCTTTCCAGAGACATATGATGAATTCCAGATCCAGTTTTTCGGAAACACATCCCGCTTTCTGTGACAATGAGGTGGCACAGATTGCTGGAGACCATTGGACTGACAAAGACTTGTTTTATGAGTTTTTTTTAATGCCATTACCATGACTGACTAGATGTTTAATGACACTGACAGAAAATCGTTCCTGGCAGGAATCTATGGCTATACAGTATATGGTAGATTGCAGTTAGGTACTGTAGGTTTGTCTGTGTTTATGTATGAGTGTGAGAATGCATTTGTGGTCTGCATACATGTTGAAATCTTCTCTTAATAAGGTCAAAAATGTCCAAAAAAGCCATTTCAGTATATTGTGAAACCTGATGTATTGTCTCTCCCTCCATCATTGAGTCATAAGATATACAGCACCAAGGGGATCCAGGGTCTCATTGTTACAGAGAATACAAATTGTACAGAAAAAGATGTTTTGGCTAGAATGCTGGAAAATCTTGATGATCGCTTGGAAGTGTAACATGGAACTTAATGATTTCTGTACCTCCAGTTTGTTGGGTTTTCTCTCACACAATGCAGTATAGGTGCTAACATGCAAACTGTAGTTACCTGCAAAAGCTATAGCTGGACTTCTCCTGTCACGAGTAATTTGATTGTGCAACACTAATTGAGCATTGCCGATGAGAATTCTAATGTTTTCTGCAGCGATGTTGAAAATGCTCAAAGAATGTGATGACTGGAGTTGCTCTAAAATGAACTGATAGCCGTGTCTGACGGGGCCACATGAGGGAAATCAAGATGATTGCATGACTGGATGCTTCTTTAGCTTCACATGTCAGCGTGATAATCCATGACCTACATAGGTGTGTTCCCTATCAGGGTTTTGGATTCCGTTCTGACTCAACATTAGTAGCTGTCTACTGTGCTGTAACTCATCTGATAAGCAGACATTGCATAAAATGGCATAATTCATGTCAGAGCTTGCTTTAAGTAATGCTAACCATAAATTTATCTAAAACACACACCTCTTTCACGAGCTCAGTCCAAGGAGGTCATATCGTAGCCTTGCTTTGCATCTTTGCTCCACAGTGCATTACTGTGCATTCGCATCGCTTCAGAACGCGGTTGTGGTCTGGTCTGTCTTCACACTCCTCTTGCCTATTTACCCAAACCTGAATCTGTACTCTGTTCATGCGTGCTTACGATGGCAGACAGACAGAGAGCGTTGTTCACACTGGTCAGATGTCAGGCGTTAGCGTTGGACAGCAGCAGCGAAGTGGGTCTTAAAGTGAGTTTGCCTCATTTTGTCAGAGATTGAAGATTGAGGATGGAGATGTGTGTGTGTGTTTAAGTGTTTAAGTGTGTGTGAGAATGTGTGTGGGCAGGGGAGGGAGGGAGGGTTTCCAGTGTCTTACCTTCCCCGGCTTTAGAGGCACCCAACTCCAAGTCATCCCGGGTTCCACTGTGGGAGTTAAGATAGGTAGCAGGGACCCAACCTTGCTCTTCTGCAGTACTAACAAACCACCAACCTGTGGAGCAAAAAAATCATCAAGATGTCAAAACAGAGCAAACTGAGGTTATTGGGTTTAAAGACTAGCAATGACTTTGTACAAAGCATCTCAGAGGAACAAAGTGTATTCAAAAATTGAGAAATGAGTAAGTAAATGAGTAAGTAAGAAATAGTTAATAAGCCTCCTAGTTTTTGTTTAAAACAGAAAATAATAACTTTTAAAAGGAACAAAGCCGTTTATACTGATTGTCATGACAATTTTATGGCCTCAGGAATCCAAAAATTGCTGTATTTCCTTCTTCAAGAGGACATTTTATCATAGTTCAATGCAAATAAAGTCATCTCATGCCACATATAGCTCAGAGTATACCTTCATTAAAAGAAAGTGTGGAAAAATGGAGAGAATACTTAAATAAGCTGCTAAGTATTTGGCTGATATTCTAAGTTAGATAAAATGAACAGGCAAACTTCTGAGGATTGCTGCTGCACATGCAATTTTTGTAATTCAATTTCCATGCTGATTTTTAAATTTTTCAACCAGATTTCATTTGGTTTCTCATGTTTGAAAATAAACACTGATAAATGCATGTAATGTTTAACAGACAATCATGATCTCTATGTAGTTTATCAAAAATGTCATGCAGAGCTTCACACAGGAAGACAAACAAAAGCTTAAAAAGGACATATTATACAGAGTTCCATGTTCTTATATTCATTTAGGGCTTTATTTTGACTGATCCACTACTCTCCCTTACTACAGCACCACTGTGCATGCTGAGTGAAAACAGGCATTAGGCACCGTCTTAGGCATCGTTTTAGGCACCGTCTCTTTAAGCTCCCTCCTTCTTAAAAGCCACCATTGTTCTGATCTTTGTTTGATTGGCCAGCAGCTAGGCCAATCAAAAACGAAGCTTTAATGGCAGTTCAGGACCTATGGATTTGTCTTACCGGATGCCTTTCTACAGACACCATTTCTACAGACCGTCATTGATAAATGACGGTCACTATGAATGCATGATTATGATGCCTGCTGATGTAACCATGCATACATCATCTTCTTCTACTATGGCTTATATTCTCTAATGCATTAATTGTATGTGTTTCATCAATCCAATGAGCTACAAATGAACCCAAGCAAATATATATTTAATTGTTTTGCGATCCAAATTTGCTCAGATCCAATAACAGAGGGAATATCAGAGGGAAAACACAGCCTGGCTACAGATCAACTCGTGCTGAGGTTTTATTAAACCTGCATTTCATCAGCATCAGTCATGCTGTCAGAAGCAGGACTCTGCTGATGTAAGTGGCCAAAACACCCATTTGCAATGTTGCAGCTGATTTGACTGGCTTCCTTTGGGGATGACAGCATCGCTCTGACAGCTGCTTTATGACAAATGGCTCACTTAGGGAGTGCACATACGCAACACAGACACATTTCATTTCTAAAAACCTGTGAAACAAAGTGAAAGGAGTAATGTGATTGTTTACGATAAAAGAGGGTCAATGTAGAGTATGTTACAGCAAAATACTGGCTACAAATAAGCAGAGTTGGAAAGTAACAAAGTAAATTTACAATGCAAGTACGTAGGATCTTGCACTTTACTTGAGTATTTACATTTTGGGAAATTTTGTACTTTAACTCCCATTTATTTCATCAGGAAATATTGCATTTTTGCTACTTTTCAGATTCAGGTTTTACATTAAATGTAATCATAAAATATCTCTAATATTATCTTATTTCCCTCCTTCCTATTTTTAAAGGATCTAAAAGCATGAAAATCTCCAAAAACTGACAGAGAAACACAATGCTAAACTTCCAAAGCTTAATTCTATCCATCCTTTTTTCTTTCCTTCACTGCTTCCTTTTTTCCTCATCCTTCCTTGCCTTCCCTTTGTTATTTCATGACATCTTTCCTTTTTTCCTTCCTTTGCAAACATATTCATTTCATTATCATGGTATATTAAACAATCTAACAATCTGAAAGGAGTCGTTTCCTACAATGAGCAAATTCTGCTGCTAAACATGTTTAATTTGACCTTAGTAGTGTTTTGAATGCAGGACTTTTATGTGTAATGACATATTTCTCCATTGTACTTGGATCTAGCTTTTGGATTTAATAATAGCCACATACTGAAGTGCCAAACTCAGCACTGCTCAACTGCCATGAAAGTCGCCCCTCATTAGTGAGACCAATTCTCAGCAAGAGACCAACGTGACAAAACTGGCACACAAATCATCCTATATGTGGTATGACACACATACACTATTTGTTGTGGTAACGGGAATATAATATGGCTGACAGCTGTGTGGACAACCCATAAAGAGAATGAATGTTCCATCACACTTCACAGCTGGTCCAAACCTCCTTGATACATCTCTCTATAGAAATGTTGTGTTTTAGGGTGGATTAAATGCACAGAATGTGCATCTGTAATACGTATAAAGAATAATGATTTGTTAATAAATACTTTATTGGATCTTGAATAAAATGAGTCCAAATTATAGCATGTAAACATAATTATGTACTTATATTTCAGTCACCATTAGACAGGCTGCAATTAAAAACTCTATAGGAGAAAAAATTTAATTATTGGGTTTCACCACTGTCAAATATATTTATCTCACCATTATGTTGTCTTTACTTTATGGGAGTGAATTTATTCTGTAAAATCAGAGAGAATCTGGCAAATTTCACTCCTGGCATACAACATGGCATACAAGACAGAAAGCCCTCGGAGATATAA
Organism: Lucifuga dentata; assembly: GCA_014773175.1. Taxonomy (NCBI): domain Eukaryota; kingdom Metazoa; phylum Chordata; class Actinopteri; order Ophidiiformes; family Bythitidae; genus Lucifuga; species Lucifuga dentata. The sequence continues at coordinate 184,166 of VXCM01000213.1, read as the reverse complement.
ACCAACACCCAAAGACGTCAATGCTTTCAGTTCAATTTTAAGTTAAATTGATCTCGCAGGGATTTGATTTGGAATAAAGTCTCTGTCTCAGTCAGTTTCATAGTAACGGGTAATTATTTGGTAATGTTGATATTCCCAGATTCCCAGCAAAAGTGAAATAGTCTAACTACATGGCAAAGACACACTTTCACTTTAAGGGGTCTGAGTAAATATATGCTGTTATTGATGGCTTGCAGTGCCTTTGTGTATTTTTCAACAGTTCTCCCATATGGTAGATGATTAGGCTGAGTTCACGGAACCTCAAAAGAGGCAATAAAACTACTTTTAAAAACACACACCTATTACACAAGTGCTGATTTCCTGGCTGTTGTAGGATTATATCTGAGAGATGACATGCAATAAATAAACTTCTAAATGATAGAGTTGCTTTCATTGTATATGATTATTCATAGCTGACAATGTGAAACATTGCTGTGCTGGCAAATGCTCACTCGCTAGCCTCATACTTGGCGTGTGTGTGTGTCTAACCAGACGTGCATGTCGATAAATTCACGTGTTTACATGTTGACGTAAATGTGTTACAGAAGGACTGATCAAAACAATGGATGCTTGTCTATATGTCTTGCAACTTTGACAATGTTACATATATATATATATATAGATATATAGATATATAGATATATAGATATATATATATATACATATATATACATATATACATATATATACATATATCTATATCTATATGTCTATATATCTATATAGATATAGATATATATATATATAGATATATATATATGTGTGTGTGTGTGTGTGTGTGTGTGTACTCCAAAAAGCATAATGTACTCTATGTCCCCTTTAAAAGTATCCACGGTGGTTAATATGAAACCCACCTGTTACTGTTACATGTTCTGCCATATGTTGCAATAACTCTCCTGGAATATTTTTCAGGGCGGGAATGGTGATTCATAACTTCTAACGTAAACTCCTTGATATCTGACATTGTTATCAGTTATACATTCGTTACGATGGCCCAGATCAGACCTTAAAATGAGGTTCTTACAGTTTTTGTTGCCAAGACAGCAATTTTGCAGAATCGGATAATGCATTCAGTTTCCATGAAATCATCCCGACTACATATTTTTCTGATTTTTCTAATATTCACTGGACTTCAGTGAGATTTAGCAAGGGTCAGCCTTGTGCTACTGAGGTTTGAAAATATTTGATGTTGGATATAAAACATTTTATGTAACATCACAAAGACAAGACACAAATGGAGACACAAAAGGGGTTATCTGTAAATATGTGGGAGGAACAAAGGTAAATAACCTTATTTCTGACTATGTGCAGTATGTAATCAGTGTCTGTACTCCGATTAGCGGCTGTATGTTTTAACACAGCAGGATCAGTTTCCTTCATAACCTGTCTCTCACATCTCTCTCAGCTTTCACGTCAGGAAAAGACGGATCATTGAATACTTGGAGAAATGCTTGCTGGCAATACACTTTCCTAATCATTAACCAATATTAAGATTAAAAATCCTTAGTTAGCATTGTGAGAAAAACAAAAACTTTTCAAATGTTTGAGGTTAGTATTTGACCCTCAGAGGTTAAGTAAGACAATAGCTGAACCCACAGCCCTCTGCTGAGATCTCATAAAACACCATCACACCATAGGAAAATGACAAAATCACAAAAATCAACTTCAAATGTCACAGCATCAAAGGAAAAAACAAATGGTTTGCATGAAAAAGAGACTGTGGAAAATTGCATGCTTTGAGTGGTGCAGAAGGCAAGTTGTGGTATAGCCTGCTGGTTTTATTGAGTTAAATACCTACGTGATTCCAATTATTTTAAAAAGAAGAAAATGATGTCAGTCTACTTCAAACAGCATGAAAAGCAGACAGCCAGATCAGTAAGGAGTGAGTAAAACATTTAAATGGGACAAATTCAACAAATTCATTTGTAGCACTGCTATTCTTACTGAGTGAAAACAGAACATTTTAAGTGTTGTCTCTTTAAAACCTCCTTCTGAAATGCCTGCTCTGTTATGATTGGCTAGCTGTGTCAGGCCTGAACTGGCAAGATCCATGAACTGCAAAAACACAATGCTGGCCAAACACTTGACCTCTCACCCTGTCCATTAAAGGGACATTGCAATTATTTAATGTGCAAAAAAACGCACAAAAAATCCACCTGTGCTCTCCGATGCTATAGCACCGCTGGACACTGAGTGAAAACATGTCATTGTAGGTACCTTCTTTTTAAGGCCCCATCTCAAAAAGCATGCTCTGTTCTGATTGGTCAACTTGAGTCAAGCTAACTGTGAAGCAAGGTTGCTCACAAAACATTTGCTCGCTAACATTGCACTTTGTGGGTGGGTTTAACCAGGTGTTCAAGCAGGTAAATTCAAATGCATTACATGTTGACATAAATATGTTACCAAAGTAAACCAATCAAAAACAAAGCTTTCAGGGAAGCATGGGACCCACGGGTTTGGCTGACTGGATGCATTTCTACAGGTGTAAACCTTAACTTTTGCAACATTGACAATGGTCGACACATACTCCCTACTACTATATTATACTATAAAAATTAGGGAAATAGCAAAAACCATAATATATAATCCCCTTTAAGTTTACAATAAAGAAAAATGTTAACATAAACATTTTTTCTTTATTATAGACTTAGAGAGAATATATTATGCAGGATGTGTATATGTTATATAGATAGATATTTCTGGAAAGAGAAAGCAGGGAAGGTTGATGCTTGGCTGAGACTTCAAAGTGAAAGAGCTGTCCTCATTGTCCCACTCACCCTACATTCTACCTCTAAAAGGACAGAGAGACAGACGTAGAATCAGAGAGAAAGAGAGACAGCAGCATTTGTCTCTCGTACAGTACCTGCCATCTGGAAACTCTATCAGGTTAAAGACTCATGCCTCCTAAGTGTAATCAACAACAGATTCTTAGCTGCAGAAGAAACTGGACGCATGCCATTTTGAATTTTTCCTAAAGCGACTGGATAAAGCATAGAACAAAAAAGCAGCATATACCATACAATCAATCAAGTCTGATGCTTAACCATACTTGCCACTCCTACAAATAAGCAAATAGACCTCAAACTCTATAACTTTTTTTTTTAACTTCTTTGAGTGAAATTTGTTTCAGTATTCACAAAAGACTTTCTACAGATTAAGCATGAATATCAAAACCACAGATTCAGCAGCACGAGGAGCCTTTTTCCAGGACCTGAAATGATGAGGAATGCAGTGGCTCAGCAGTCCTGAAGACATCCGACACCACTGTTGAGTAGAGAAGGAGAAAACCCCATTCATTTCCAGCTTCTGTATTTATTAACAGTATATCCAGTATCAAAGCACAAGGGGGAAGGTATCCAGCCCAATATACACACTTCCAGTTTTCATAAAACACTGGGTTTCAATTACTTGGGTGGCTCTGGTTGGAGGGGGAGGCAAAAACGGCACAAAACAACTTTCAAGAGCTAATGTTGACCTAAGGAACAACCTTCTCTCCTTCCCAGCTTCTGAAAGGATCCCCTCATGGTCTTAACTACGCTGGATCCCACAGTTTGTGTGCTCTCTAAGGTCCACCGATTTGGAGACAGAGCAATCCTTGAGTACCTTAAAGCCCACCCCTTAAAATTCTGGTTTAACTCAATGGTCAATTCTTGAGTAAGAAAGGCACCTTGTTGGCTTTGCTGGGCCAAGTCAACAGACTGATCTCTGTGCACTAGCATCACTATTCTTGCTTTTATGTATTGCTCTTGCTCCTGTTCTCCACTATGTGCATCACCTGGAATCTTACATTTGAATTTCCAGAAATAACAAACCGGGATTCATTTAATTTTTAAACATGGTCATTGCTGGTTGCTTGAATGCAAAGAATGAATGGAGTTTCTGTGAGTCTCAAAATGAGAATCTCAAGGTTGAAACACAAGCTCAACACTGACCTTTTCTAGAAGCCTCATTTACAACAAATTGATGATGATGATGATGATGATGATGATGATGATGATGATGATGATGACAAAATAATTTGGGCAACACAGCTTTTGACGGCATTATCTAAAGTACATGAGTTAGCTGTCTTTCCAATGATTTACAATCTGTCCCTGATAAACATCCAAACACACAAAACGCATGTTCCAGGTGATCTAATAAACAGGTACTCTTAAAGCAGCTACACAGATTATTCCTCCATCAATATCTCAAACAGATTTACAAAAAATAAAAATCTGGCTGACAGACATCATATCTGGAATTTCTAGGATTCGACAATTATTGTTTGACTTGATTACAATGTCTGTAGGGTCAACAAATCACTTTAAAATGTAATTCATGGGAATTAATTGGAGAAGTTTGTGCTCTCTGTGTGGTCTCAGTTCCTGGATTATTCAAAACCTCTCTCTCTCTCTCTCTCTCTAAGATCATCTTGTTCCAAGCCTAAAGATGGAGATCTGAGACGTTATTGTAAGGGTAAAATTTTCCATGTCAAGGTACAGTAGGTATCCTGTACATCCACGCTGAGGGCCAGACTTTCTCCATCTGCCAGGATTTCACTCTAACAGCCTCTACAGGCTTTCTGCCAGGCAGCCAGACATCACCTGCAGCATATGCCTGTTACTTAGCTTCAGATTTGCCAAGCTTAAAATCATTACTGCTCGCAAAGTTTGAAGGCATTTTTTAAAAAGATAAGATTAAAGCAGATTGAAGCAGAGTGAAGCAGCATACATAATATGCATACAATCATGTTGCCAGGGAGTGTTGGGGGAGACAGAGGAACGAATAATGGCCTCCCTAACACAATCAGACATTCCTTGACTTTATCTGGCAAAACAGAATTCACAGAGGTTGATCTAGACTTATAATGGGAACAATTTAAACCCAGATTGGTCTACAGAGGGAGATTTTCTACACCACGGACAGGAAATGACATGCCTAACACTGTTTTTGAAGTGTAGGCAAACTACCAGTAAGGATTACAATATTTCCAAAGGATTAGAAATTATTTTGCCTTTTCCTTAGCATACTATTCCATAAGAGGCCAAAGTTTAAACCATTGAAACTGACCAACAAGGTTGCTAGCTTTGGTTAACATGTCTCCAATACAGTGTAAACTGAGGAGGCATCCTGGAGGATCCATTAAGCCATTGTAATAAACCAACCTCTATGAACCACTGACTTTGGCAGGAAATGGCTTTTTCCATTTTCTTTTCGAGTTTCTCCCTGCACTGCTCTGTTCTTCTGAGCCAGCATCTCCCCCTGGCAAACTCTCGGAAAATAGACAAATAAAATAGTTGCAATCATGCAGGATGTGAGGACAAAATTAATGAATATCAAATAAACTTCAATAAACGACTTGGAGCGACATTCTGACTGTCAATAATAAATGGAACATCAGCTCAGTCACTGGTACACAAACAAACTAAAACATTCAGTATAAAACTACAGTGTCATAAAACTGCAGTACTGTACCAACTGAAAAAAGGCCACTAGAGCAAAAAAAAAAAAAAAAAAAAAATAGTACCATCAAATCAGTGCAACGGAAAATACTGCCTTGGCTTGGGACAGCAGGCTGGAAAAGTGGAGAAAGCTGAGCTTGCTTATAGCTCTGACCTAGATTCACTGCCCCGTCAAAGGCATATATTATCTAATCCAAGGTAAGAAAAACTCAGAAACTGCACAACAGATGCAGACATAATCTATGGGACAGGAGAAACATCTTCTATTGATCACATACAGTGAATGACAAAAATAATATGGTGCTTAGAGTATTCCTTTTCCAGATCTGACATTATTACATTCTCAAACTTCCACCCCTTAATGTAACAAATTTTATGCAAAACCAATCTCATTATGATACAAAATTCTCCATATAAAGAGATTTTCCACTCATGCCTGCAGAAACTCTTAATGGTAAGTTGGCTTAAATATGCACCATGGCTTTAAAGAAAAATTACAATTCTACACAACTATTTTGCCAGTAGAAATGTAGTAGGCAACTTTTAGCACCTTTAGTTCAACATGTTTACTGCTTAGCACTGTAACTGACGGATCACTCTGTCAGAAAGCATTAAAGAGCTAGCACTTAACCTGTTAGGGAATGGATGCTAAACAAACGCGTTTTGAAATCTTCTTAGCACGCACCTGGGCTTGTTAGTATTGGCAAAGGGAAATGCAGTGATGTCAACCAGCCAAATGGAGCAGCTTTAACCTACTTCCAATGCAGGAGGTGTTGAGATTTCAGTTAAATACTAACTATGCTGCTGGAAAAAGCCAATTGTAAGACGTACAAGAATTGTGTTTACTTCGGGTCTCTGTGAAAGTGTCCATGAGTGGATAATAAAACTGTCAGACACCCTTAGGATGTGTTTTAAGAAGTCATTTTTAACTTCAGTCTGCTGTTTTGCTTTCTAGAAACTCATCTCAAGCTCAGCCAAAGCAAAGATGAATGATCTGAACCGAGGGCAGCAAAATACGACCTGCTTCAGAGAACAGAATAATATTAAGAACTAATAACATGGAAACCGAACTAATAACACTGAAAGCCGAAAGTAATAAATCTGCAATGAGACCTTCAAAGTGTTTCACATTCTACATAGATCATCACAACAGTAAAATCAACAACCATAACTTTGCACAGTGGTCAGGTGAATACAAACGTGAAGGGGCCTCTGGTTTAAAAGCACGGAACTGTGCAGTGCAAGTTCACGCATATCCTGGAGGAAACCTCTTGTTTAAGGCCCCTGGTAAAAGGACTTCAAGGTGTTGGAATATCCGCCTTGCTGTGGCTCCCCATTGGGTTGAAATCCTACTGGACTAGGGAATGAAAACAAATACATGAACCTAAAGGCAGGACACGTGAGACTTCAAAGCAACCCAACTCTGTTGACTCTCCTCTTTAAGGCCAGGGTGGCACAGGGTTTGACTCACACCCCACATGAAAGTGAGTCCCATTACTGTTTTACTGTCTCAGCACACCATTAAAGCTGGACGTCAGACCCTGTTGCTGGGCCTCTCCCTTCCCGGTCACTCTTGTGATTCTTATGACAAATCCCCTTTAATATAAAAGGGATTTGGGCAGATGCTCGTGAGTATAGCTGCTTAAATTAGGGATTAATGACATATAATTACATGTTTGTACATGGACATTAATCACCACAAGACCAAAGAGTTGGCGCTCAAATCTTCAAATATTCAATATAAAGAGATTTACTGATGTTTAAAGGTCTTGAAATCCACACACTGTTTTCAGAACACACCTTTATGTCCCAAAACGTCAAAGATGTAAGTTTCAGGATGAATCATATGCAATGTCATATGGAGTTGTACTTTATGTCAGCATCCTACTGACCCACTGAATATTCAGTGCTGTTAAAATGAATGTCATATGCCCTAAAATACAATCTTGACCCAGTCTGTGAGCCTCTTCAGAGGTTAAACCGCTGACTAAGGATTCTCTGCAGCTGGTATTTGTAAATCCAGCATGTCTTCCTGGTTTTCCATTAAAGTGAGGTGGAATAATTAATATGACTCTGGAAGACATTCCTCCTGCTAGAGGCAACATTCTGGCCCTCAGCCTAAACCAACACTAGGAAAAACAGGGCTGACTGCAAGCCAAACTGAGCCTCCAGATGGGGCTAAGTAACAGCTAGCAAGCTGTGGACAAAGAAGAAGGGCAGAGGGCTGAGATAGGGAAAACAGGAGTAGAGTCTAATGTTTGAGACAGCAGAAAAGGAAGGAATTATGTACTGATGCATTAAATGCATGTATTTGTTGTGTTTGGGTGTTTTGTTGACAGGATACAACCATGCATGAGAATGCTTGCTGTGTATTCATGTTCAACATGTTTTTGTACTGTATTTGTTTTGATTACTCACCGCTCTCGCTCTTTTCGATGACGTCAACCACCTCTCCTGCTTGGAGGCTGATTTCAGCAGGCTCTTGTTTCTCGTAACTGGCCACCACCACATACTGTTCCAGGAGCATGGGATCTGAAGCATCCAGACCTGGGGTTGATGGGAAAAAACACGCTGTCAGCCAGCTGCCAGCCATAGGCCCACGGGAACGACTGTTGGGCACTCGTGCCATAGGCCAATTTGTCAGGGGAGCTCGGCCAATCACAATTTTCACAGAGCTCAGTGCATCTTCCTGAGAGTCTGGCCATAGAGCTGCATCGCTCTCCAGCCCAACATCAAGGGCATTGGAGACACTGAAATCCTACAAAAAAATCTCTCCCCAAAAAGTGAACAATCAAGCAGGCAACTGAAGAGAATCCATTCTGGGATACTGAGGCAGCCTCATCCTTACAGTCCAAGAAAGCTGAGACACGTACAGTAGATGTATTTTGACACATTAACCCAGTGGGAAGGGAGCAGTGATCAGAAAGTAGACAGAGTCAGAGAGGTGACGAAGAACTAAAACCAGTTGAGGACAGGACAGCAGAGTGAGAGAAAGAAAGAGTTTCCCTGGAAAATAAACCATCTGCTAAAATGCCTTTTTCTCCTCAGTTGGGGCTGGAGCTGGAGGAAGAGTAGGGGGTTGTGTACGCCAATTGTAAGAGCCGGCACTAGAGGCCTTAAATAGAACCAGATGAAGGGGCTGGAGCTGTGCTCGGAGGGATGGCCCTCTGTCTCCATGAAACACTAGAGCTCTGACTCCAGCATGCAGGCCAGCCAATGGAAATGTTCCTTTCTGAACTTGACTGGGTTAACCATGTAAGCTCCAGCAGTGACTTAGTTTCTTCAATAGCTTTCATATTCATTACCTAATCAGAGTATGGTTCCCTCTAAATGAGAAATGAATGCCTTCCAAAGACAGAAATGGAGGAAAGTGTAAAATTTATTGCATTTAGTTTTCCTACATGAGACTAAGTTTAGACTTACTGAGCCCTACCTAAGCTTTAATCATGAAAAAAAAAGTCCTTAGAGTGAACTAAGGCAACTTAGCTTAAGAGTTTAAGAAGAATAACAAGTCTCTTTCGGAAGCCAAAAACCATCCCAACTGAAAATCAGTTCACACATTATCACAAGCTTCTCCGGACCAAGTTCAAAACTTCTAGGAGAAGAGGCCTTATGTCTTTGCATACTGTACTTTAGATTTAATCTGTTTAACCTATAATACTGTTAATGTTCTGGATATTGATGTAACAACATACTTCTATGGTATATTTCAGTTACAACAACAGATCACAATCTCTTAAAGTCTCTCTTAAAGGGGACATAATATGCTGTTTGTTATTTTCCCTCATTTTTATACGGCAATATAGGGAATGGCAAAGTTGCAATATTTGAATACAGACAAATTCAACAGGTTTCAGACATACAAAATGCATCCAGTAAATCAAACCTATGGCTAATCTCCCCTGAAAACTTCAATTTAATTAGTATTTTACTTCCATAACATGTTTAGGTCAATATGTAGCACATTTAGATTTACAACTGTTTAGACACACCCACAAAGTGCAATATTAGTGTGTGAGTGTTTTGCTAGAAACTTGCTTCACGGTCTGTGAGTGTTGCTGTTAGCTTGACACAGCTGGCCAATCAGAACAGAGCAGGCTTTTTGGGAGAGAGCCTTTTGGAGAAGCTACCTAAAATGGCATGTTTTCACTCAGCGTACACAGCGGTGCTACAGAAAAGGAGGGCAGAGGTGGATTAGTGTGTTTTTTGCACATTAAGCATTGCAAAGGTTTCAAAAGTTCTAAGAGAATAATGTTTGCTACCTTTTAACTGGCATCAGTTACTGACGCAATCAGCAAATGTGTCCAAGAAAATAATGCCACAAACAGCAGAGAAAAGTTACTGAAGTCCAAGTAAAATCAAATTGTGGTAAACAGTTTCTGGGGAAAGAGAATTCATTTTATTCAGATGATGGAAAATAAGTAGGATACAGTCCAATAGATGGAAGGTTTGAGACTTAGATAAGGAATGATTGAGACGGCTTGGATTAAACTACCATTTCTCCAAAGACCTGTCGACAGTCTGCCAGACTACAGATTAACATATTTCTGTAAATTCTGATAATATCTCAATTCAACTTTCCAATTCAGGAAGCAAATTTCAACTGTCAGGGAGCTAATAACTTATGAAGATGAACTCAGTGCTATTAGCATCTAAAATGCTAACGCTGTCTCTGCCAGAGCCTGACACTGTGGTTAGGTAGAGGTTTATGAAGGTACACATTATTTGAACAAGATGTTTGTTGAACCACAAAGTCGGGTGCAGAAACACTGGAAAGTACAAATTATTTAATTTAAATTCTCAGTATTAACTCTTGTTCTTCAAAATACAATATGACAGCAATTACAGTAAACAGCAATATTTCTTTTGACAATATACTTGGAAACATGTGGTTGGTGGTCTGTTTAACTTCTTTGTCAATTAGGAGTGATCTCTAAAATTGTACTAAACTTCCTTCTTCGTAATTTAAAAATGCATATTACAAATCATGTAGGCTGCTGAAATAGTCAAGTGAAGAAAACAACGTACAACAAAGTAGCTGGTGTATTTCAAGAAATACAACATCTAGTCTAATCTAGTCTGTCTAATCAAGTGTCTAGTTGAATCTAGTCTAGTCTCGATTTAAAGATTGAAAAATACATTTGAGAATGGTGTTCTCTTTAGAAATTAGCACTGCCAGGTGTTCCTAAACTGTGCTGTTCCAAGATTTTTTAAATTTATTTGTATTAATTTTATTTAATGGCTTTATTTTGTTAATCTTCATCTCACTGTATATATAGTGCTGAGCAAATGTATTAGGTGCCTTTGGATTATATATATATATATATTTGATCCTTTTTTGTTCTTTTTGCATTAATGTGTCAGAAAAAATTTCATTCTTTAAAGCATGTTGTGATATTTAGAATTTTTTAAATCAATTTTTTTTTAAAGCATCTTTGCTTTTACATGTGCCCATGACATTTGCACAGAACTGTACTGTACATATAAAACCTACAACCTCTTTCCTTTTTCCTTAGTAGTAATTTAATTTTTAATTTAAGTCGACCAGTCATCTTTAGAAGAATACTTATGGTTTTGCTAAATATGGCCTTGGAAAAAAATTCTGACCTGTCAGGAATGAATTTCAAATAAATGTCATACCTTGGACATCACCTAATCAATATAATTTTTAAAACCAATACACATAAAACCTATCATGCTGTGACCTGATATATATAACATTTGTCAAATTCTGTAAATGGAGGTTTCTCTAATGCACAAGTAACTACTGCTGGGAATGAAGTGTAAATCTGAGAGACTTTGTCAGCAAAGTCAGTAGACCTGAAAAACAAAAACTAATAGTTCAGGAAATGAAATGTTTTGCAACAGCAGAAAGACGGAGCCTGAGTACAAGGAGAACATGTGTGGGAAGAATGAGGTGAAATAATCATGGACAGGATACAAGTTATTTCATATTATGGAGTAGCTGTGTGTACACATTACCAAGTATAAAAGTAGATTAAAGTGATCAGTCACTCACTAAAAAAGGTGATTTTTACCCTGTGTGCAAGGCATGTGTGTGTGTTTTAATACAGGCACATATCAGGGAGTGTTATACCTCATAGCGTGAACCTAAAGTATTTATGAGCTTTGAAAAGAAAGCATTCTCCTCTTGGCTTCCATCAGATAGCCCTATTAGCCACTCTCTTTGTTTATGTCTCTTCTCACTCAGCTTTATACATGTGCTTCCTGCTCCCACCCCTGCACACCCAGACAACTCCATCCACCCCACCCCCACCCATCATCAACTCCATCCAAAGAGGAAGACAGTTGGGAACTTTATAATAATTCATCATCAGAGGAAGAGGAAACCAGGGGCTCTGGGATTTAAGAGAGTCTGCCCATTTATACCGAGGAATTTTTCTTCATGAGAGATTTTTCTGGATGGAGCTTTTTGGTTGATGGCACGTTTGATATTGGAATTTGTGTTGAAGTCCCATACTTTCAACCCTGGGCTAATTTTATCAGAGCAGGATTGGGTTGAGAGCAGCAAAATCTGGCAAAGTACAATGGCTTTGTTGGGCTCATCAGCAGCAGATGTGCACTTGGATTAGAAAGGGACATCACACTGCTGTTCAATGTAGTACAGATGCACTCATGTCATTGAATCAGTATGTGGTCCTGAGGGATAAAGGGCAAACCACAAACAAATAGCACAGAAACTTTCTCCAAAATCAACATACAAAGATTTAAAAAAGTTATTAGAGGCTGTTAAATATCCTCATCTGGTGATGATGAATTCTGAGCAGTATAGTAATTCACCCTGGATAGAGGCATAAATGCCATAAATGCCACAAAAATCATTATAGCTATACTAAAACAAGTGATGTCTTGAGGCGATACCATGCATGGTAAATGAGCCACTCAACACATTTTTAATGGAATAAAGAGCTGCAGCAGCTGCTAAAATGCTTAATTGTAAAATTCTTAATTGTGCTCCATTAAATCACTGAAATGATTTCTCAACATGCAGCACTGTGAGCCACTGAATCAAGTGGCACAAAATAAACAAACAGCAGTTAATTATTAATGATCCACACGTGTCTCAGTAAGTTATGTGAGTCTCAGTAAACAATGGTCACTTTGCGTCATTTCAAACTGCATTTGAACTCAAGTAATTTGTTAGAGAGAAGAAATGAAGAGATGCTGTGTAAAACCTGCCTATACTAACAGGCTTTCCTACAAAACATTACACAGAATATTACAGGAAACCATTAAAGGAAAGCTGCAAGTGATGAAATTTGTATTTGCTTCATGCAGAGCTATTAAGCTATCAAAAATATCTAAATTGCTGTACCAATTTTAGTATAGGAGGTATTTTAGGCCATGTCAAACTGTGTAAAAAAATAACAATATAATGAAAATGTAAAATAGGATTGATTTGGTAGCAGTAAATAGTAAATGTTAAAGAATATGGAACAAAACCACCTGATAAAGGACATCTATAAGTAAAATATTTTCACATATTTGACTCGGTAAGTGGCTACCAATGTGCTGCATGTTTAAATGCAGCATATAGTACGGATTTCCATTTCCATGTTGTTATTTAAATTTAGCCGTCTATTTTTTAAACCTATGCAATGATTTTATGTGCAAAAAAACAAACTGATTGACTTTTAATCACTGCAGCACTGCTGTGCACTGAGTGAAAACAGGTCAGTTTAGCTACTGTCTCTTTAAGACCTCCCTCTCCTGTAAAACTCCCTCTGTTCTGATTGGCCCGCCGTCACATGGTGGATCTGGCCATAGTCACTCGCTAGCCTCAAGGTTTGTGGGTGTGAAAACTGCTTTTCTCATATTTAGACACACATATGTTTGGAAAATAAAAGGCTGCTCAAGCTTTTAAGCTTTTAGGGTCAGTTCAGGACTTATATGTTTCGCTTACTTAATTTCTATAGATGTGAACTTCAGAGGTTTGCAACTTTGACAATGTTCTACACAAACTCCCTACGATATTACACCATAAAACTCAGCAAAAATAACAAAGAGCATAATATTTTCCTATCAAATGCTGATATGTAGGGTCTCCAGAAAGTCTGGAATCTGAGGCTAATTAAAAGTATTCCTCCCACTACACCAGGATTTTTACTAAAAACTTTGATGTCAACCAGCATGTGCAGGGAAAACAAGTGCACCAAGGGAAAATATGTTACTTATCCCTGAGACTACAGCCTTTACTGACACCATGGACCATACAAAATCTGGAGGAAAAAAAATCACCACGCTATTGACGTTGCCTCAGTTAGTGATCAAATTTATTATGGAACATTTCGTTTCTGGCTTGTGCATGATGTTTTGTAGAAAAAAAAAAAGCTCAAGTGCTGCCTCCAGGGTGGAAATGTATTCAGGCAGGAGTCCATTGTGATAAAAGGTTGCTTATCAGAAACAGAGTGGGTTTGTACTGGATCTGTTCTTTGCTGGAGGGCAGAGCTCTGCACTGCCAGTTTGAATGTTGTCATAAACTTTTCTAAAGTTATAAATGCACCCAGGCATGAAATGAAATCTTATCGATTTTCAAAAGCATTGGTAATAATAGCAAGAATGTCATTTGATTTAAATCTGATTTAACTCACAAACTGAACATTTCAAATACTGTGAGGGTCATCATGAATAAAGGTCCTATAAGTCTAGAAAGAGAGTATAAAGAGAGTAAACCCTAACCCTAAACCTCACCCATCCAAGATGTAACCCCATCTTTTTTGAGGTGNACCCCATTGTGTAACCCCATCCCTACATCCAAGACACAGCGAAGAGTAGTTAACTGTATCTCCAATAGAATCACATACTATTTCTGAAATAAAAATAAAAAAATAAAAAACACCAATTTTGGGGATTTTCATAAATCTATGTACTTTGGGATACAAACTCATTTACATAAAACAGAGATCCAAGGTTCTTCCGCTGTCTCAGATAAAAACCTTGTAACCTTGTCACCAATTTTGAGCATTTTAATCCTTTAAAAGCTGCAAAGAAAGTAGTAACAACAGCCATCAGCTAAAGTAAAAAGTAGCATAAAAATGGAAACACTAACAGTATTGGTACCTCATAATTGTACTTGAGTAGATGCCTGGTTACCTTTTATCCCCAAGAGTTTTGCTGTATGTTGTTAAAATGAATTGTGAGCAATCATTTGTCACAAAGGTTTCCTGTGCCATATTCAAATCTTAACCATCTGCACACACAAACAAACACACAGCCCTCTTGACCCACCCACCCTCTAACCCGTGCATAGATTAACTGTGTTCCTCCCTCCAACATGCACACACACACACACACACACACACACACACACACACACATATGCACATATGCACATACCCACATATGTAAACACCCACATAGACACACACACACACACACACAAACTATATGCCCCCAGAGACCTGCAGCTCAAATAAAGACAGCAAGTCTGCACACATAAACACACTCCCTCGGTCCGTGTGCAACACTGAAATGGTTTCCACTTGCCACGTAAACCTCCTCCATCTGCTTTTCACATGCACTACACCCCCGAGCGCTCCATTTCTTTTTCTCTCTTACTCAATCTGTGTCTTCTGCTCCATCTCATTTTCTGTTTTGCATCTGAAATACGGATTTTCATGAATGCTCTGAAGATGATCACAAGATTCTGACCTCAAACATCCTAAAAAGTCTCTGTTTATTCACACACAAAAAAAACAAAAAAAAAACAAGCAGTGTGGTCAACTGCAAACTCAGGTTTCCTTCTTTTACCTATGGAACAGTTCCTTGACTAATTTTGTCTGTGCATCTTTGCATACAATCATGCAAATCAATTATCTATCGTTCAATAATACTGTATTGTGTCCTTCTTTGAACCTCCTGAGTCATTAATGCAGATCGCTTCAAACCCATAGGTGTTTCTCATTTGATTTCCAACTGGGAAGTGAAAGTCACAGTTGGAGGACAACAACAGACATACAGGCCAGAATCTTACTGAAAACACATGAAAGGCAAAATCCCAAAGTAAATAACACAATTCCATTAAAAACCAGACAAGTCCTTCATTCATTTTCAATAATATCTATCATCTAGAGAACGTGTCAGTGAGAGGAAAACAAATGAGAAAGAAGTGTGATCATGATGATATCGATGCTGATGTCACGACGGCAGTAACGAGAAGGGACATTAACTGATCATTTGTATGTAAATCTAAGCTGTTCGCATAGCCGATGATTTGCTTGCCAGGTAAAGCGAGTTGCCAGTCCAACCTCTAACCACTTGCAGTTTTGTGGCTAAGGGCAACATTCTCCTGTTAGGGCAGGGGCTCAATAAACTCTTACAGTAGACCAGCACTGTGTAATTATGGAAACCATAAGCTGCAGCTACAGCACAAATTCACCACAGACTCACTGTGGATTTTATCTGCTCTCTTGCTTTAAAAACGGAGATCAATATTTCAGCTGCAATAACCACTAATGTCCAGTATGGGGTCCACGGTGAAGGTTTAGACATCAAGTATGGAAGGCTTTATGACAGTGTTGACTGTGGACAATTAAATAAAGATCCCCTCTGGACATTTGAAGACGTGTAAAAATGTTCAGCATTTTTGTCCAATACAGGTTTTCCACAAAAGATGTTCAATAGAGGACTGAAAAAGTTTGAAAAGCAGCTCTATTGGTTCCACCTCATTGAGAATTTCAGTGAATATGAATATGGAAATATGGACTCCAGCACTTTTGGTCTGTTTACTTTTTTCTTATATAATAACGTTTTTAAGGGACTTTTTTTTCGTCCTGTTAGAGAGCTTATGCTGATTGACCAGCTTTTGTGCAGCTTGAGAAATCTTGAAGTTACGATCAGATTTCCTAAAATTCATACCAAAGCTACCTGACATCTGAGTGTGCCAACATTTAGTGAAGCAGCCATATTGTTTTGAATAGAATAAAGCTTTACTAGAAATTGTCAGTAAACAAAACTGTCCGGACGTTTTGTTCAGTGTATAAATTGAGCAGTACAGAGTGAGCATAGATCTCACAGACTCATAATGGGTGATTCAAGCATATATATGAGTTAATGCAAACAAGATTACCTAAATCATAGTGTCTGCTAGGAATAATATGATAACTAGTTAACATAGCTACACTAACAACACATATAATTTAAAAGACATTAAGCTGACTCTAACCATGTTTCATGTCTGCACATTCAGAACCATGATCATCACTGGCTTCCACTGATTTATGCTCATTATGCTCACCAACTCAGACTTTAAAAAACAGAAAATGAGCAATGTTGAAATAGTTATTTAGTGACAAACTCTGCACAAACCGTACATTTGTCTGTAGTCAGACACGCATGGAAGTAACTAGAATAAAAAGACATTCTGAGTAGATATTAAATACATATCAAATATGTAACAGATCTGATGATTTTTGTAATTATAAATAGATATGACAACATATTTAGCACCCAACCAAACCATTCAGTGCTTTTCTGTGACATTTAACACTGTGCACACAAACGACAGACAGCCCATGAGCAACTTTCTGATTTGAATATAAATGGAAACCAATCTAATATCTTGCACAGGCTGAATGTAGGCTGTTTGACACACATACACAGCTGAAAAAAGAGAAATTTTCCATTTTGCTATGTAGCTGGAATTCTCTGTTACGTAAAGCCTCAATACCATGGAATACATAATGAAATTAGGTTGAGGTCTTATTTCGTTTGGTGGCAGTTCTAGTACATTTTCTCTTCATCGTGGGTCGCCCACAGCTAATTAACTTACAGGTCACTTAGACAGACTTTGATTGCCCAGCTACGTCATACTTCACTGGTAGATTTTAGGAAAGATGACCAAAGCAACTATGCATCTGATTGCAAGGCTAACATGTAATTTAGTAATGCATGTGGGTATTCTAAGACTCCATATATGCAAGTGTGCGCACATGCACATGCAACACACACACACACGATTATGCTACTCTTGCACAGCTGTTCACTAAACCCCTCTCATACTTTTCCTGCTGCCTCCTACGCCCGTATCCCCATGCTCAGCTGAGTCACTCAGTTCGTTCTCGTTCTCACACA
Organism: Lucifuga dentata; assembly: GCA_014773175.1. NCBI lineage: Eukaryota > Metazoa > Chordata > Actinopteri > Ophidiiformes > Bythitidae > Lucifuga > Lucifuga dentata. The sequence goes on along the minus strand of VXCM01000213.1, from coordinate 166,590 downwards.
CACACATAAACATCACTCCAAGAGCCAACCCTTGCACAGTGAATAAATCGCATAGAAGCACAAACAGGTGGTCACTCCCACCCAACACTATTTCCTTAACCATTGCATCACAATATAGCAGTGTTGGATCAGGGTGTGTGTTTTAAGTACAGCCATGATATATTATCATAAGATATCATTCCACATTTTACTTTGCTCAATCCGGAAAACAGGTTATCAGTGGCAAGGAATTTCACCTAAAGTTCACACATTTCCCTGCAATGGGTAGCCACTTCTTATCTGACATCATCATACATAAAAGCCACCTAAAATCATAATATAGAGCATAGAATTATTGTATTTAGTCCTTGATTGTATAGAATGAAGTAAAGAGTTTGTAGATTCTTACCTGACTTGCGTTTGCTGGAACCTCCACATTCTCTGTAAAGGAAGCAACACCAGAGAGGCATGGTCAGTGTGTGTGTGTGTGTGTGTGTGTGTGTGTGTGTGTGTGTGCGAGAGAGGTCGCAGCATTAACAGGAGTTGACGTAACTAGTATCTGTTGAATCTGTGCCTCAAACTCTCTAAATGCAGTTGGCACCAAAGTACCAGCCAAACCCTTTTTGAGAATGCTATATAGAACTTGACACACTACCAGAGGAGGAGGAAAGAGACAGGGTGGGATACTTGCGGGTGTGTGCTGGACCACAGTAAGTGTGTCAAGGACAGTAACAGAGCAAATGATCAAAGCTTTTAGTCAATATACTGTACGTATCTGTTCAAACAGAAAGTGAGTATAGGGCTGAAACACAGCTGCCTCTGTTTCACAGACAATAGTATCACATCCAGTGTGTCCCATTCACTTTACATGTGAAAGTGTCTTTCTGTTCTGGAGCTTCTATTTAAACAAATGTTTCATTCTGAATGGAGGATCAGTGTCAATGAATCCGCTCTGTGCTTCTCACACTCATGGTTTTGTCATTCTGTGTGCACATTCACACAAATGATAAATTTACATACCACACATATACATATATATGAGGAAATGCATGCAGATGTGGCTTACCCCATTTCTAATGTTTACATGCCCGAATAAATTGATTTGCAATTGTATAATCCACTGTAGGTTTGATAATCTGCATGTTTATATGTATGTTAAAAACTTTGATTATACTCGGATGAAGGCAATAAATCGTTTTTGCCAAAACTCTTGTAAACGCCATAATTAGGCATCAATCGGAGTATGCTTACTCCAAGTAACAGAGCTAGATTATGAAAATGTAAATCGATTTATTCTGTACATGTTTATAAGACACCTCTGCATGCGTTTCCTCACCTGGCAGACTCCATCATACTCCAACCAAGCAGCTCCTCATGTATGTTTGGCGAACTACAGAATCCTATTAATTGTCATGGCAACTCAAAATTACATACATTTAGATTAATTAATTCAGTTTATCCTCATTAAACGATATGGACCATATTCTATAGAAAGAATCCAGGTTAATGGGATTTCTTGTATATTTGAAATGCATAAAGCTTGTAAAATGGCCCAAATATTTGAGTTTGTGTCTGTGTATGTTTATAGCTTGATGTCCACTTTAGAAACTGTTGGCTGGCTGCTTGTCCTCAGAGTGTGGAGAGGCTGAAGTTTGACACAGATGGAAACAGACACCTGGATCTTTATTGAGGCCAGCAGCAGGACTGGAGCCACAGCCAGTTATGGATATGAGTACATGTTTGGATAAAGCTTGTGCAACATTTGCCAGTGTATAAATTGAGCCGTACAGCCTGTTTGTCAACTTTCTGTGTTTCCTTTATTTCAGTTAACAAAGAAAGAAGAAAGATGTTGTGGTGCAAATGAGCATTTTCTCATTTAGATTAGATTGATTTCTAATACAACATAAAATAGCATGTTTTCCGCAAGTCTCAGATGTTACAATAAACTGATTCATCACTGCATTGCCTCAATAAAACAACGATTTGAAATAATAAAATCTGGCCCAAGTGTCTTAATCAAAACATTTTTGTACCAATAACTGTGTTCCTGTGTTACTTCATCTAAAGTCTTTTTTGGCAGAGATCATTTCAGTTTCCAGATGTATGAAAAAGCAGGACATAGATCAGTTATAAGATGCTTCCAATCACACATGTAATAGCTTCTAACTCAAAATAATATAATTAACTAATTTTGTTATACAACAACAAATCTAAGTGTGAATAAATCAGTGGAGAGACTTTAGAGTCACAATAAAATACTATGTAATAGGTTTTAACCCAAACTTACACATCATATACTGTGCAAACAGTTTATAACCTGTAGTTTATTTCCTACTCCTTTTCAAAATGAAAAATAAAGCGAGGCAAGTCATGAAGCATTCCTATAGGTAATGTAGCATAAACACACGGTTAAATTACAGTATGTTTACGGTGATTGTTTCAGATACTGGTCATTTAAAGTAGCTCTCCTGATAGTTGAACATCCTGAAAAGTGATAACATGCAAGACCAATTAAATGCCATACTTTTTCAACATTTATGGCATGTTATATGATGCATTCTGCACCAAAATCTGTTCCAGTGGAGCTAAAACCGAGGTCAGGGCTATAGAGGGTTGAGGAGAAATGATGGGAATAATGTCGATGTTTGACCAGCCCTGTTTGCTAGTGACCCTGGAATAATACTCGTCCCAGGAGGAGACTGAGCGCACAATTCTGGCTCTGTGCAGTTTCTCTCTATCACCAGTAAAATCTAATAGATGTGGGGAATATAAAGGGAGAGAAACTATGTCCAAGCACAATTAAGTGTTTAAGATTTGGTGTCAGAGTTTACCCTTTGACAGTTACAGAAGTCAGGGAATAGTCCTCTTTAAAATACAGTTTTGATTCAGATAAACTCAATATGTACACCACATGCATGCACACACACACTGCAAGGACTGAACACATCATTAAAATCCAAGCCCATGAGAGTTTGTGCTAAGCTTGATTTGATAATAACCATCTGTTTGCACACAACTGCAGTTCACTCTTTGTAGGTGGGTTTATTAGAAATGGAATGTGCGACATTAGTCTTTTGCTCACGTTTCTCGGCCAAAGCAGAGGACTGAAGTGTCTGCTCTGCTCCATGTATACATTACACAGACACGCCTGCCTGACGCTGACCTGAGATTAACCTCTGCAGGAGTAACCTCCAACTCAGAAGTCAACGGGTCAACATCGCTCAACAGGAAACCATTATAAAAGAACAAAGGGCTCATTTGCACATAGAAAAGGTGCAATGTGTGTTTAAATCCCCACAAAAGCAAACACGCACATACAAGCAGAGCAAACTTGTGCATAGTGCCCCGAATCTCCAGCAAAAACTTGGTGATGATTGCACAATGATGTCAAAGGAAAAGAATGTTAGTTTGACCACATATGAGCCACTAATAACATCCCTTGTGGTGAAACACTGTTGTAAGATTAAACTAACTGTCAGCTATGAAAGAAAATACTTTATAACAACGGTATACAAATGCATGAATACAGTCTATTGAACTGGCACATGTGCATGTCCTGATGTGCATCAGCAGCATTATCATATCTGCACTGACTTGTCATCTTGTCACAAGCAGGCTTCCTCAGCTCCTCATTTCTGGTAAATCCCTAGTGAAAGTCTTTAGTTTTACAGCCTGCCTGAGAAGAATAAATTTCTCTGACTTTAAAAATTGGATTTACAGTTTATTTTGTTGCTAAGTGAATTGATTTCATTGCGGAAAAAAGATTAGAAATTCAACTTGCATGGCTGGTCAGGAGGAGGTGATATGAAGTGTGGTGGAGTTCAGGGCTTTGTTAGGTGGAACTTTCATTTCCAAAGTCAGAGAGCATGGAGCTTTAATACATTTTCTACATGCTGGTTAGTTTTTCCTTTATCTTTAGATGTAGAGTTTTGTGTCCTCGGTCATATTGTAATTAGGATCACGTACTTCTAACTTCTTTGATGGTTAAAGGAAATGACCTTTGATGTCACCATCCTTTCCAGAGCTCAGTTCAAAATAAGATCCTCACCCTGAGCAACTTGATAAATAGGAATTATTGCTGCACTGATTCTCATTTATCAAGTTCTACAGGGTGGAGTTCAGCTAACAAGGAATGCAGAAATGTGATATAAGGACACACTGAAGTGCTGTTAGCAATTAGCCCAGAGCATCGCCGTGTGTGTGTGTGTGTGTGTGTGTTTTGTTATAATCAAAGCCAATGGCCAGAAAATGACAATACATTCTGCCTGGTCTCAACTTCAGTGAACATAGAGGATTCAGTGTGTCGACTGTACTTCCTGTTCATATATATTTCCACTTTACTCCATTTCACTTCCTCAGTCCCAGTTTCTTCAGTTTCCATGTTAGCAAGTCTACCTATAGGCCGAATATGCTGATACTCAGAGTCCAGATATATTTGGAGCTCATAATATGCTATTGTGGGATTTTTGCAAAACCAGATGACTGATGTCTACATATGCTGAAATATGAGAAATTGCCTGTCAACTTGTCAGCAAAATATAAATAGGTGAATAAATATAAACCAGCTGGAAGACTTAACCTCAGATATGACTGCACAGAAAGGAAAATGGTATTTATGCTTATATTTTGGGGAGATATTCATATTCCTGCATTGCTCTTAATTAAGTGACTGCTCTACGAAATGGAACTAGTCCCACGGCACTGCACCATGGCTGCCCACTGCTTCAAAATAGTCAGGAAGGGTCAGAATCAGAGGACAGATTTCCCCATGGGGATTAATAAAGTATAACTTTTAAAAAAAATGCCATACATGGCAAAGTCACATTGCAGATAGGGCAGGAAAAGACGTAAATTCTATCTGCTTATCTATTCTTTCAGCAAAACATCTTAAAACTAACTCATCTCAGAATGATGTTATGGTTTATTGCTATGGATTGTCTGCAGTATCATTTGCAGGAATATGAAAGTATTATTTTAAAAGTATTATTATCAAAGTACCAGAGGTTGAGAGATAATTATTATAAACATATATTATTTAAATGTATTATCAAGTTTATTTAGACCTAATTATTATCTCTTTTTCTGTAAAATACTGGATAGTTATCAGCTCCTAGACCTCCTTTGAAATAACAATCACAAGTTTATGAATGCCTGTGATTATGTGTTGCCACCATTCATTGACCAAAAGGAGAAAATATTACCTTACATTATTTAAAGAACTACAGCCTATAACATGGCTCCCTCTTGTGATGGAACAAGATATTAATTTCCTTTTTTTTTTTTTTTCCTTCATGTGGTGAGATCTGTTGACATTAGATGGCAGTAGTGGATGAAGCGCTGTCTCACTGCTGACCTGATAATGTTGACTGACAGAAAGGACACCAGTTAAATGAATGTCAATCATATTTAATGTCATAAATGGAAGAATATGGTACTAGAGGGATCATGGCATCAGCCTTGTGTGGTTGGCCTCGTAATTAATCACTGTAACAGAGACATGTGACGTTAATTGGATAAGTGTTTAACAGCTTTTTACAGCCTGTATTGATCAAGCATCAATGATTATGATTGTTACCGAACAAACTCGGTCAGTGTTGCCTGTCTTTGACCTTGGTTTACAAATATATTATTCCTTATTTTTCCTCCCCTTAACGGTTGTAAATACCTCATTGTTACTTTAAGGTGTCACAGAATTATATTTTCTTTGATCTTGAGAACTTGTGAGTTGAAAAGAACAACGTCCTAAAAGTCATCTTGAAGTGATCCAGATCTCCCGTGTTCAGCACTTGGGTGGCATGGCTTTTCGACCTCCTCGGCTCATTTTAAGCTGTGCTGGTCTGTCTCAGAGACTGAAGGAGGATCTCACTTTGAAGTGGGATTAATATGTATGTGTATGGGGGTTTGAGGTGGTGGGCCTGGCGGTAGTGGAGATACCACTCAAGACTTCACTCTCTACCACATATTTCTCCATGAATGTGCTGGGATAATGTGATCCAGGTTGATGAGGAAACGTCATTTCATAAATGCTGCTTATAACAAATGAAAAAGAAGGAATAAAACAAAACGACTCTGACACCCATTCATGAGCGCTGGTCTGTAATTACTCCCACTCTCACTTTGAACTGAGTATGACAAATGACTAGGATCAGAGCCTCATCTGCCCTCAGACTTGAACTCAGCCGCCCTCTTATGATACCACTGATCCTGACGCATTTGTGCTGGGATCAGGTGTCACCTCCCAGAAATCACCATTAATAAAACACAGCCTCTTGGCTAACATCTATCGGTCATCTCTGAGACACACTAAAGCCAGTGGATCTGTCCATGCTGCAGAACCACATAAACACACACACCCTGAGCTTACAACCCACCAGAAGAAAATGTTTTATATCTAACAGAGATGATGCTAATGCTAAGTGATCACTGATGATTTCCTAACGTAGTAAGGCTGTTCCATATCATATTATTCATTATAACACCGGTATAATATATTTTATAATATATTTTATAATATATTTTATATGAAAAACAATTTGTCATATCACAATGTTGCATCACATGCAACAAGAAGAAGCAAAATAAACTCGGAAGTAGCAAATCAGCACCTGGAGAATTACCAGTAGAAAAGGACAGCTACCCCTATTGTTTGGAAATGGATTGGCTACAAGGCTAACTAGCTAACAGCCAATGGTAGAAATACAAATTTGTTTATCCACCAGAAGCAGAAACACCCCGGTGAATACCAAGAAAGTCATAAGTCTTGTGAGGAGGTGAGCGAGTCATCTGAATTGAGATGGAAGACAAGCATATAAATGATGCTAACTCAGTCAAGTATAAATGGACCTTTAGCTAGCTGTACTCCCTGAGAAAAGTAAAATTAGCAAAGCTCTGAGTTTTTGTCAGCACTGATTTGTTGCAATGTGTGAACAGAGTTAATCTACTGTAGCGGCTACATTCACTTCATATAAGGTCTTTGCCTCAACCATGGACTTTCGGTTTAGCCAGATTTCTGAGCTGTATCACTGTATTTAAATGCAACATCACAGAGGCTAGTCCTGCAGGGAATATCATAACCTGCCAAAGATCAACTCTTAAAGGCCCATACCGTCCATTTTCCATGTTTGAGCCTAATAAATTCAGTTTTCATACATGTTACATTACTGACAATCATTTCCCAAAGGATAAAACCATATTTCAACTTTCCTAATATTTTGCAAAATCTCTTAATCTTTCAAAAATCAAATATTCAAGTGATAAACCCACCTTAAAAACTGATGTTTCACCTGCTAATAGTTACGCAGCCTTATGAAGTCATGGTTGTTAAATTTTTTGATAAACGCAGGTCTTCTTATATTTAGTGGAGACAGACTCTGTGCTTTTTATTGCGATTTTATTTAAACACTAAAATTACAAAACTTTGAAAAAAACCTGAATACACATCTTGTTCGCGATGATAGATTACCTATCCCAAGAAAGTTTCAAGTATCAACAAGTTGATTTTAATAGCGTACCAGAATGAACTTAAACCAATGGCAGTCTGGAAGGAAGGAAAACATTTTTAATTCATTGTTCCAGTTGTATGCTTTAGGAAATGATTGTCAGTAAAGTTAAGTATATGAAAATTGAATATATTAGGCTCAAACATGCAAAGTGGCCAGTATGGTCCTTTAAGCCATGACCAGTAATTTTATTTGGCAAAACTATTTATGCTTGAAGGCTATAGCTTAAGTCAATTTGAGTTATTGCTTGCAACCTAAAATATTACAGTGTTTACTTATAATTTTCCTGAAGGGAATCACTCTGCTGTGTCTACTTTTACACTTATTATTTTTTACTCATGTTATTACAGTTTAGTATTGTTCCCTTCTGCAATCACCAATACAAAACTGTTCAGTGTTACATTGTTCATATCGTCTTGAATATTATTATAGCAAAAACACCCTCACATTATTTTTAAGGCTACACCGCCCACACCTAGTACACAATCAGTAAGACTCACTCTGTAGGAGGGTTGAGGTCCTCAGCCTTGGTCTCAAAGAACTTGAGAACCTCCTCACTTTGGGAAAGGTGGGAGGGGAGCTTCATCAGAGCCTGAGGGAGAGTCAGGAGAGATAAATGCTTTATTCAATTTATTATAAGCATACAATGCATAGAGTTTAAAAAGTTAGATGTACTTTTAAAGGTGCTGTAGATTGGTTTGAATAATCATTGTACAGTCAGTCAGATGAGAAAACCGGTAGAGATGTGGAGGGTGTGGAGGGGAAGGAAAAGCATTCAGAGCCCAGAGGGAGGGATAAAACAAAGGAGAACATTTGGAGGGTGATATAGTATAAGAGCACTCTGTTTCAGCTGTGATGCTTCAGCTACACCACTGGAATCAGAAACAAGTTTACCATAGGAACCATTTTACAGAAATTACATTTTCTCATTAGTCGGGGTTGTCTTTTCATTTCTCCACTTTCTTTTGCCACATTTCCCTCTCTGACCTAATGAATATAAGAAGGTTGGGTAGCCATCTGCATTTACGACAACACTGCTGATTCATTCTTGCTCTTCGGATTCAGCTTCACCCTTGTGTGCCCCCATTTCCCCCATTTCCTTAATAAGCTGCCTATTTACATTAGTGACAGGAAATGACCAGTGCAGATAGAGCTGTTGCTTTCCTGTTCAGGCTGGCCGGGGAGAAAGATACTGAGGTCTGCCTGCAAACTTCACATGAATAAGCACAGGGAGTGTGGCATAAACATACAAATGGTCTTCTAAACAAGAGATAAATAAAACAAAATGAGTGCTCAGCATCTTCTGACTTCTGTATAATCACAATGATTTCAACAGTAGACAATCCAATGTTATGGACTTAAAGTTGTAAGACAAAGCTTTGAGGACATTGCAAGATTGTGTCTTACTTTGCAGTAGTTATCCAGGTGCTTCAGTCTTTTGACAGCTACATCTCTTATGTGACTTCTGCGAAACAAGACTTTACCTGGAGGAAAAACAGAAAAAGGACAAAGCAGGACTCCTAAAAATGAATAAAAGCAGTTGCAACAAGTTATTCTCTTCCTCTATTAAGGCCTACTGACAGATCGACTGCTTATAAAAGCACAAATTAACATTTTTTACATTTTGTTTGTTGTGTGAGGAGGTACAGTTCACCCCATGGTGATCAAAACAGCGCGAGCCCAAATACAGCTGTGCATCTTGTCTAACAAAGGAGCTCTTCACTGCTCTCCTCTGCTCTGGGCCACAATGAGTTTATCAGATTAGATGCATCCTTCTCTGCCAGCCTCCTACTGCCATGGCAGACCACAAATTTGGTTTGGGTGGATTTGGTTTGGGTGGAGCAAAACAGTTAATAACAATGCAATGTGGCAGCCCATGCTGGAGTGTGTAGGAGGACTAACAAACGGTGGTTGTGCATGAAAATGTCTACAGGCCTTTCTGTTACAGGATTCTGGAATACTGCAGTTTCCTGGATAAATGTACAATTTAGTACATTTATGTGTTGCACTGTGTGAGATTTTCACCTGGCAAAAATGGAATAATCCTCTTTTTCGGGTCTTTCTGTCCCCCCTCAACTGGGAATTTGTCCAGGATTTTCATCTGGGAGAGAGTAAACAATGAAAAAAAAAGAAATGATCTCAGCAGCCAAACTCATAAACACCTCTTTGATTCCATGCTGATGTTTTGCTGGTCAAAATGGCTAGCAATCACTGTCAGCTGACTGTTTCATGGTCTGTCTTTCATCTACCACACGTTTTATCAGATCAAAACGCTTAAAGTGGAGGAATCTGAGATGAAGATAGAAACAACAAGGGATCGCAGACTTTCCAGCACCCGATAACTTCCCAGTTGCATGCCTGCAATAGAGGGTGTAATTACATATCCACTGAAAAGCTACTGTGTCATGTAACTACACACACTGGGTGACTTTGATCTCTGGGGCTGCAGACAAGGCTACATCACCCTCTCAAACCTCAAAAGCAAGTTCCACTTAAGGAGCTTAACAAGCCAAAAGAGTCAATTATTAACACTTTGATGTATGAACTGGTCAAGCAGTGGTTCAAGTCCATTATGAGATGCTTTATACATCTGTCTACTGGGAGATACGAGCCGAAATAGACAGATAAAATATGTCTGTAAGTGTTTCAGCATGTGTCCAATCAGCATATATGTGAATCTGTCCCATGTGTACAAGCAACATGCAGTGCTAACATGTTGCGTATGCGTCTATATGTTTGTATCATAGTGAAAGAGCTTCTAGTTTCCTCGTCGAATAAATCATGGAACAACCCTCGCTCAATTGAAATCCAGATGTAGCTCCACCTTGTTTCGGCCTTGCCTCGTTCCAGATGTGCTCTGGTAAATGGCAAAGCTGCATCAAGCTGAAGCACAACATCATGGAGGAGCAGAGCAGCAGACTCGTCTCGGTCTAGACTGAGCCAAAAAGAACCAGGTGGACAAACAGAATCCAGCCTGCTTGGAGAGTAAAGTTGGATCCAGTCTGTCTGGGCCTGTAGGAGTTGTTTGTGGGACTTTTCCAGTGAGAGGTGGTTTCTTCTTGTGGTTCTTTCTTTTCTCTGTTCATCTGCTGACTTTGCTAAAACTCAAAATTTCTGTCACGCCTTGGCATTTCCCGCTTCTTTGAAAGACAGACAGCAGACGAAAATGGTTTCCTTTAAAGGAGGCAGCCATCATTATTGTGTAAAATGCTGAATACATAAGCAACCCTGGTTAACCACTCCTGCCTACATAAGTAGAAATGCAAAGAAATACACCATCTTACTATTTTGTGCTCTTTAATATGAAGATACAAGACATCAAAATATATATTAAACAGACTATTGTTTTTATAGAATACAATGGCAATGCCAAAATACCATATGTTGTGTAATTCCCTCCAAAAAAAAAAAAAAAAAANAAAAAAAAAAAAAAAAAATGACACTGTTTTGGTAATTCTGCTGTTTGAAACACTCATCATTCTATCATGTTCCCTGCTGGATGCAGCAGGACACTCATTCCAAAATAGTTCACTCATAACCTTCAAAACAGCCACAGCTAAAAGAGAGACTTCTCATCCAGAAGCGATGATGACATTTCCCCCAGGGACCCACCTGGATACACTCCCAGTTCAGCAGGACAGGTGGGGAAAGCTATTACTATGGCAACAGCTATAGAACAAATTTCTTTTTTTACGCTTTTAATGCATTCGCTCCAAGTTTGTGTCCCAGTGATGTCATATTTGCGTGCTTGCCTAAACGTTTTTCACAGGATGTTTCCCTGTGTTAATCTACAGTGTCAGCCAATTGCTCCCACTGGGAAAATTAATATGACTATGTAGCAACAGGTGCTATGATGAAATTTCATCATTACACTGTTTCATTCTGCATAGGTGATAATCAGTGTTTGAATAAATGCCCAACGAAGAATGCAAGAGAGCGAAATACACACTCAGTCATCAAAACACACATTCAAAACACACACTGTTTTGGCATCACGGCCTTACAAACATGAATTATGATGATAGGGAAACCCCAGACAGTTTCTGTACACTATAATGATAATAATTTCAACTTAATTGCACTGACAAGAATGGAGAGAGAGAGAGAGAGAGAGAGAGAGAGAGAGAGAATGAAGCAGACAGAGACTTCTTAGAAGGATCTCAGACAGAGGGAGTTTGGAAGAATGTTTGAGTGGGAAAACAATCAAATTCCATCTCTGGGTTGTGTTTTGACATTGGCAATTGTTTACTGCAGAGAGGTTATGGTGCAACAGTTTTGTGATCAGAATCTGTTTCTGACTTAAGTTTCTATGACAAATTTGACCACAAATGCTGCAATGTCATTATTATTAGAGACAAACACAGCAAAGTATTATAAATTAACTCCTGTTGTGGTTGTAACCTGTAGCTGCAACAGAGAACTTTGTTGAATTCTGAGAAGTCTTGAAGGAGTTTAACTCAGCTTTGGGTCATTTATCTCAGTAACACACTGCCTGAGGAAGTTATGGTCAGTTTTGCAATAACATTTCACTTCAGCATAACCACAGAATTCTTTTTTCATTAGCTTGAAGTTCTTCAGGATTGATAAAAGAGCAGTTTGGGAAAATAGCCTTGTTTTAAGGACCAGCTTATGTCAGGAATATAGACCATACAAATTATAACAGAGGCAGGGTAGACCTGCTCCAATTCCCCAATCCAAGAATAATGACAACTAAGGGATTTTTGGAGGAGTTTCTGTCCAAAAGGAAACCAGGCCAGCTTGCATACTCCATAATCCTCCTGTGGAATGCTGTGACCCCTGTGCTCTGTCCTCTGTGGTTGAAGGGTGTGGAGGGGGAAACCTTACTGTTTCTCTCTCAGGATAAACTCTGTTTGACACACTGACCACTTCTGCTTACGTCAAACATATGTGGTCCAAAAACATTTCCAGAGACAGAGTTTGTTTAAATTCAGGCTCAGCAATATTCCACACAAAAACAAGAAATCCATCTGCTTAGCTCGGCACATGTGTACCAAAGAACATAATTCATTTTAAGCCAGCAGAAGAGATAAAGAGAGAGGGAATCAGATAAAATGAAGATGGGACTCTGCTGATTTATGAGTATTGCTTCCCGGAGGAGTAATTAGGAGTGCATCTTTAGATATCCATTTGCCAATAAAAAGGGATACTTTATCTTTAGAGAACAAATAGCTAAGCTATTGCTGGCAGCTATACAGCGTTGACTGATAACATAACATAAATGATCGGGTACTGGCTAAGAGGTGTTTCTTGTTCTGTGACCTCAATCAGCTTTTGACCAGGCATTTCATCCAACTAATGCGTATCAAATAAGGTCATGGTCACATTTTTCAGGCCAAGGGTGTCAAGTACATTATTTTTCCATGTTAGCTTCTAATAAACACAAAAAGTCCAATTGAGAGCAGCGCCGAGTTAGAAGCTAACTGTAGGTGTCAGCTGGCAGATGCACAACTGCACAAAAGCTCTGTGTCCAATGAGCAACCAGATGAGGAATTCAAGGCATTACAAAAGTGAGACTGCAAGTAGATTGTTTTTTCGCAACAGCATTGAAATAATAATACAGAGGAGAAACACACTATAAGAGAACAAAATAACTAATTTAATCTTTAAGTCAAAGGTCCTTTTAATTTGTTGGGTAAATGCAGGTTCCTGTTAACTCAACAGACCATGTCGATCATCAAAGGTGCTGCCTGCTCCGAAACCCCCCCAACCCTTTCCTAATCACACCTTCCTCTATTTACATCCAGTGCATTCTGGGATTGGTCCTGTCATTTCCTAATCTGTAAATTTCTTCCTGAGAAGCTTATTACAAATCTAGCTAAGAATCTCTAATCACATTGTGATTGTCTGCAACTGCAAGGGAGTGTGTTGCACTCTAGACATGTCATCGCTGACCTATATGATTATGTTCATAAGAAGAGCAAATAAAACACATGATCCCTATCCATTTTGTATGGACAGCTGCTGGCTGTTGTTCTCACTTACCATGATCAGACAAACAGTCACTGACAGCAGGGATCTATGGACAAGACTAATGTTTACAGAGACAGGAAAGAAGCTCTGTTTCCATCTACAGAGCAAAGCAGAATTTTCTGGCTATTAGCAAGAGACCCTGGAACAAAGGGTTTCCTCTGCTGCCTCCAACACACAGAGCCACAGGACTGCAGAGTGCAGTCTGGCTGCTCTGAGAAGGGCCAGAGACAGAGACAGGCTTTTACAAGGAAATACATGACCATGTATGTACAGATGTCCAAGTTTTCTCAACACAATGTTGCTTAGGCTATTTAATGTCTTCAAACTTGGCTCACAGTTAGCAAATGTGTACATCCATCAAAAAATATAATACATTCCATATTTCTACTGACTTCATGCTCCTTTTACTTTATTATTTGAATGAATATGATGAATCTGCTGACTGGATTTCCCCATTTCTTTCTCCCAGGCTCCAGTGGTCTCTTAAATGAGACTTTTCACTGAGTATAAGGAGACTTGCCTTCCAGCTACTGAACACAGAGTTGTGACCAAAAGGTCAAAACTGACCTAGCAGGGTTTAATATGGCCACATTAATGTGTAACAATCAGGCCATTCTCAGCCTATAAAGTAAAATGTTATTGCTTTTTTGGGAACTTTGCATGCAGTCCATTACAATTTCTCATAAACATAATAAAATCAAAGTCAAATGTGAACTAAAAATTCTCTACTATTAAGAGATCACACAAGTATTTATTTATTTTGATGGCTTTACGATACCTGTAGGTCAAAGAATTTGCTGTATCGTCTGTAGATGACATGGGAAGTGGAGTCAGAGTACGTGACATTGATAAGATAGACCTAGTGAGAGAAAGACAAACACAAACAAAAGACACCCATTAGGAACAAAGTCACTTTGTCAAAGACACCATGGCACCACTTTAGCTTAAGTGCATTCCGTCCCGACTTAACTTCAAGAGGTCGTCAAAGGTCAAATAAACCTATTAAACTCATCTGTTTCAGTCACACATTGGAAAACTATTAGAGGTCAATGAGAGGGTCAAGAGATTATGTAATTTATACTTTATAGTGGCTCACACATTCAAATATTTGAGCTCAAAAACACAAATGCAATACATTTATATTTTATTCAGTGCGGCTGTGAATTCAGAACTTAGCAGCACTCTGAATTTAATAATACAGGGTTATTAAGCTGCAATCACTGCTGCTGTCATTCCTGATCTACAAACAAGAATAAAATTATGTGTTGATATCATTAACATCTTAGAATTTCACTTTAAACTTTTTTTCTGATTTCATGGTCTAGGAAATAAGTCTTGCAACCATTATGTCAGCAGCTTCTATTACTCCTACATATCACCAAGAATAATTACAGAGAAGAAGTGTTTACTCATACAGAAGTTGGAGCAGGAATATTATTTTGCTTTTTAGACATCACTTATTTACAGAAGAAAACAATGGTGTTGGAAGTTGGAATAAATGGCCCATAAACAATTGGGCACGCCCTGGTGTTTGGAAACAGATGCCTGAACATAATGCATTTCCATCTAAGCACATGGCACAGACAGATTGTTTACAAAAGCAGCAACATGTGGTGACAAACTGTGAGGATATCAGTTACCAGTTTGAAATTTGGGTTTTATTTTGCATCCAGTTCAGACACGGACAGATCTAACTTGGAATTTAGGCAACTGCATTTAAGTGACAGCTACTTATAACAGCTTATATTAAAATTATTCATAACTGATGGACAAGTCATAACACAAATGTAAATTCTTACTTTTCATATAATGATATAAGCAAAAATAAAGCTGGCATTTAGTCTACAGACCTTCAAAAGCAGCGTCGTGCACAAAAGAGAAGCATAAGCCAGACTCATGAAAGATTCATGCACATAAAATCATATGCAGAATTTCATGTGAATTTGGTAATGTGGCCAGTGGCAAAAGTGCAACTTTCAAATACAGTGTTTTTGCATTCTTAGCTTGATTTTACTTTTTTTTTAAATGTTAAACTATAGAAACTTTTCCACATTTTTTTCCTGTCAAATTGTAATTCTCACAATTCTCATTTGGTTTGTTTAGAATCAGGTTTTTGTTTTGTTTTGTTTTGTTTTGTTTTTTGTTTGTTTGTTTGTTTTTTGGCTGTGATGCTAAATTACACAATCTAAAGCAAAATAAAAATAAAAAATAAAAAAGACAGATTTCTGAAGATTATACCACATCCCCAAAATGTGTATAGCATCCTGCTCATATTTGGACGACATTTATTTTTTTAGATTTAATGTATTGCATATTGTTGTATGAAAATACAACAATATGCAATACATTAAATCTAAAAACATAAATACATAAGTGCATTCGGACATAACTGGCTGTCACAGCAATAACAGATTACCATTATTTCATGCAACAATATTACAAAGACTTTATATCTAGTGATCACCACAATGAATGAAAAGCTTCACAAATTAAATTGTGGACACAAGTGCACTTTTGCTTCAACAATTATGTCTTTCACAAAGGAATTCTGCAGAAAGTAAAGATGAGCCATCGGATCTCATCCCTGCTGGCATCATCCTCCTCCTCTGCTTGTGTGTAAACATGCATTAGCTGCCATACACTCCCTGGGCTCCTCTGCCCTGCGTTCCTGCTAGGAAGTCACACTTGAACCTTGGGGACAAAAGACAAAGGCTTGCTTCTTTCCTCTCTCTCTCTCAAACCGGATAAGCATTTTCAGTTGCTTAGCTCATAGATAATGAGATTTTATTTTTTCCTCCTCTTCTTCCCTGTGGGGACTTCCCAACCAACCCCTCACCTCCGGCTCCAGTCCCAAGGGAAAGTCCTGGAGTCCTTCTCTCAGCAGGAGATGGATGATGTAATTGATCCAAACTCTCAGGTTAATTAATCCAATTGGACCTGATGGACTAAGTGATTTTGCTGTCCCACAGAGACGTGGACTGTCCCTGGCTTATGACCCAGGAGATTTGATGGCATAAAGAATGATCCAACACCCACACTCAAAAATCGACAGCGATGGCATGCAAGGTGCAAAATACAGCCCAAATGTAAATATATACAAACGAAACAGTCAAATATACAAATGGGTTGGATAACTTACATAATGCTTGGATGGATTTCTTCTCTTCTGCACATCCACAACGTTAACGTCAAGCACAGTCCGGAGCTGCATCTTCACAGACCAACAGGATTTAAACCAACAAACACTCTAAATGCTACAGAACAAGATGGAAACCCATGAAAACGATGTTAAGTGTCAAATATCATAAGAAAGAAACCCTAAGAGGACATTGCGCAAGAAAGTGGAGTTGGTAGAAAGTTTAAAAAAAAAAAAGTCTTCACGCTCAAATTTTGGATGTGTCCATGAAATGATGATTCCAAGCGGTCTGAGCTTCTGATCTCCGAGAGGACTTTTTCTGTCAAACATGACAGAGCAATAAAACTGCCGTTTTAACAGTCTTCTCCCTCCAGAGGGGCTGGACCTCCCGAGTACAGCACGCACAAGAGAGGAGTCAGTTTGTGGGGCGGTCCTGCTCCACATGGAGAAATTGCATGGATCCTTCAGGGCCGTAGCGAGAATTTTAGGGCTACGAAGAGCATGAATACAAGCCCCCCAAAAAACTTTCTGCAGGGGAAAGGGTTAATCTCCCTTCTACTAGTGAATTAATTAACATTCTATTATTATTATTATTATTATTATTATTATTATTATTATTATTATTATTATTAATAGCAGTGGTACTAGTATACAATGACAATGCTGCTGCTCACTACTTACATTACATTACATTTATATTATGAAACTACTATTAGACAAACACTACAATACCTTTGCACAAACTACATTTACAGTCATGATATTGCACTGATGCATTGTTTACTTTTTAATTTAATTTCTTTGCACTTTAACATTTATACTTTTGAATGTTGTTACAGATTTGCAAAATTTCAATTTTTCCAGAGAAATTAGTAAAGCCTTGTCTCATCTTGTCTTGGATAAGGGTGAACTGATAAGTTCTGAACCAAACACATGACAGCACTTCAGAAACATATTTGTGACAGCTAAACACAGAGTGATATGCACAGGCACTACTTTGCCTGACAGATTACCTAACAGTAACACATTTTACTATCAAATGCTGACAGTTGATCCTAAATTAGCATAGGACTTCCGACAGCACTTGAACTCAGCATATGGTTGACTTTGCTCCCACCTTGTGGAGACATGAGCAAAGTACCAGAAGCAGATAAAACTTTACCATACGGGGGCGCCACACAGTACAAAATCCATATATTAATGAACATTTACTTTATTTCACCTGCCCAACAGAAAATTTGTAAGTATCCTGTCAGATTATTGCATAAGTGGGGACTTGAAGCAGTTTTAGATGGAACATTAAATTGGGGAACCAAACTAAAAATCAATCGGCTTACTATAGAAAGACAATATTTCTGAGGCAAAAGTTATGTTGTTTTCCAGTTAATATTTTCCAAATGTGAGCCCCAGCAAAACTTATAACAGGAACAATTGTGAAACAACTTCTATGGTGTTTTTTTTTTTTTTTTTTNTTTTTTTTTTTTTTTTTTTTCCCCCTCATGTCGACAGAACACAAGTAGCATGCGTGATAGAGCTGAGAGGAGTTTCAGGATACAGATACCGCTAACCAGCTGCGTCAAGTTAAAGACAGAAGCACAGACTAACACAGGATGCCATTACATTCAGTCTCCAACATAAAAAAGAGTCAATGGCAGCTTTGACAAAATAAGGTCAGAAGACATTCAAAATATTGCACAAATTCAACCCTCTAAATCCTCAAATGATGTAGATACTCTTATTGTCAGTACAAGTCATCCAAACATGTGTGCTTTTACATGAATTTCGGGTTGACATACTTCATTTTATCATTAAAGGTTTTTTTAAACAAAATTTTATAATATTTATACATGTAAATTTATAAATGTAAACTCATAATAGTTCCTTTAGATCAATATATTTGATTATATATGGTATTGTAAAATTTTTATATGATTTGATTACTTCAAGCCAGATTTCAAGTCATATAACTTTCTAAAATGTCCTAGAAAAATTACTTTTTTTTTTTCTTAAAGGTAGGGATAAATTATTATATATAATATAATAGAATACAACTTTATTGTCCACACTTGGTGGAAAATACTTTAAAAAATAAAACAGACTTTAAAAAACACTAATAATACATAAAAGGCACTATAAAACATTTTTTTTTAAAAAGTTTTTAAAGTACTAATAGGTTGTGTTCAATGGAATTCGACACCGATTTAATCCCTATTCGTTTTATTTTGAACGTTTTGGACGGAAATTGTAATATTACCGTTAGCTAACTTAAAGCTGGTCTGCTAACTTCTGTGTAGTCAGCCAAGCGCGGCATGAGGTTCGTCGATTATCCGGTTTTTTACTCGAAAACAGACAAAAATGTCGCCTAACGTTTTGTTAAATGTATAAAGAAGATAAGGTTCGCGACATTTTAGCCGTTTAAAAGGAAAACGCTAACCTGTGCGACGGAAGAACTCCTGAGTATCCCTCACTTCCTCGACCTGTGTCTTTTTTTTAACATTGTTAGCTATGATTTGATTGTGAAAGCCCACCTTGGATGGACATTATCACCGATATTGTTATCACAGTTGAATGGCTACACTACCGGTTTGTCTGCTTTCATCTAATAACACGGTTAGCCATTTGAATTCGAGAGGAACAGCTACATTTCCTCGGCGGAAATAACGTGAGACCGCTGCATCCACGGTGCTGCTGTAGAAGATGTCTTTCTTCAATTTTCGCAAGATTTTCAAGTTAGGACCGGATAAGAAGAAGAAGCAGTACGAACATGTACACAGAGACGTTAATCCTGAAGAAATATGGGACATAATTGGGGAACTGGGTGACGGAGCGTTTGGGAAAGTGTACAAGGTAATAATAATATGCAGTATTGTGGTCGCCTTTGCTGTTTACATCTTATTATTGAGTCAGTCATTTTCGTTTCTGGAATATAACTGTTATCAGGTTATATTAAAACGATTTATTATCGGTGACATGCAATGTAGAGGACCAGTGATAGCGTCCTCTAGCTTAAAGAATTGTAAATTTCGTCTAAAATACAAGCTACGACACCTAACTCATACCTGGGTTACCTACTAACATCGTCCTAATGATTATTTTGAGGAAATATAAGTCAAGCATGACCAAGGATTATCTTTCTTGGCATTAATTTATCTCTTACATGTGCCTCAGGGGTATTTATTTTATTATGGATGTCCAACATAGGCCCAGCTTCATTGTCAATGTATAAATATGACTTTGCCCTGTTATTGAGTTGGACTTGGCCTTTGTCAACATTCAAAGTTCTGAAGGTGTGGTTCACTACCACAGAATAAACACAAATGCCAAACTGGATTGTCTAATGTTTGAGGGATTATTGTTCTGAGACATCAAAGGACACAGAAAACAGTAGAAATTCCTCAGATTATTAGTTATAAAAGTCAGAACTTCACCTTTTTTACAGGTACCTTGTTAACATAGATAAGGGCAAGTAGGAAGTGTGGTATGGCCATAAATAGTGCTGTTTGCCCAAGTTTGAATGTGAATTTAGTTCATGCTACTAGTCTGTTTCTTATTCATCTGCTCCAACAAACAGGTTAACAACCAAGATCTGACTTCAGATTAGGAGTAAAAAAAAATATGTGTTCTGGGTTTTTCTTAGGAAAATTATCTCTATAATGCAATACCTGATTTTTGGAGCAGGTGCCTATATGCATGAAACAGATGCAAAATCAGAAAACCTGTACAGTATAATGCAATTCTGCAAAATGGCACTGAAACAAATTGAGAAGCTGTGTCAACTCTGTGGTCACATTTACGGCACGAGTTTGTGTTTTTGTATTTTGCCTTGTATTGTGGTATTATCTCTTATCATTGACCTACCCTTCTAGATTAACTTTGTGTGAATTTGTGTTGGGCTCCGATTTTTAATATTTTTCATTTAAATATATTTTTTAAAACAATTTTCAGGGAATGAATTACATGGCACAAACAGTTTGTATATGAGGAGTGCATATTAAAAGAAGCCATTCTTGTTGATGTAGTGTTAATTAACTTCACGAGATCTCCAGGACTCCTATTTTGTTAATCCATGTATAAAAGCTTTTCCTTTCTGCAGCACTGATGTCGATTCCTGGAACTCCAGTGATCAGTTAATGATTCTGATTGCCCAGAAATCTTCATTAGCTAATTTGCTAACAGTGACAAAATCCAGAAGACTTTGATGCCTTCATTAATTGAACTGACTGACTCAGAGAGGTGGGGAGTTGCTTTCATTAGGTCACAGTAATACCAACAGAGACTCCACGTATTTCATCAGACGTTTCTCAGGCTTGTGATGACTGACTGCCACATTTGGGCATGGTGACACAAAGATCGCCAGTATTGTGTGAATCAGCTGTTTTGGGGTGTGAGTGAGAAGAGTTCCGACCTTACACATACATACCCAATGTGGCATATGCTGTTTTTTTGTTTTTTTAAGTGGACAGACATGCCAGAGATAAATATATTTTTAGAGCGGTTAATGCTAACACAGACTGTTGATATAAGGCTGTTTTCACAGCCACATTGTCAGATTAATCTGCCTTATTTATAATGCGACAGATAAATGACTCCACCTGTCAAGCAACAATACAGCCAGAGTGACTGAGAGTTTGGTGACATAATGCTTGTTGATTGTGATTGATTGCAACTAAGACTGGCGAAGTCTTAAAGGACCATACTGGTAGTTTTGCATGTTTGAGCTCAATATATAAAACTTACATACCTTTTACATTACTGGACAGCCATTTCCCAAAACATGCTACTGGAGCGGTAAATATTCGAATAGTTTTTCTGACCTTCCAGACTGCCATTGGTTTCATTGTTGTGTCACCCAGTAATGCCTGTAAACAACATCATGCAACACTTTTAGACTAAGCAAAGTGTTGCCGACCTCGCCAATTAACGTTGAATCTGTGTTTATCTTGGTGCTGGCCTGGGTTAGAGAGACATCAGCCAGCACAAAAATAAAGAGATGGGGTGTGTGTCAGGCCAGAAGTGTGTAAATATAGGCTCTGACACACTCTTCAGTGGTTAATGTTAAAACTCCCTCCCTTCTTTTTCCTTAACTCTGTGAGATTATGTCAGTATCCATAAACATGAAGCCCAAAGCCGGCCTTAAAATATCTCCTCAGCTGTGTGTGTCACCACTAATTAATTACTAACTTGCCAGTGTAACTTGTCTTTTTGACTTTTGGTGCATTAAAGTGCAATTTACAAAGAAATGAGAGAAGAGAAAAAGTGTAAGCTACACCAGGTATGTGTGTGCTTCAGCAGGACAGAAGATGATCAGGTGTACTGTAAATATTTTAATGGCTACTGTCATTTTTCTTTCCAATGTAACACAACCTGTTAGTTTAAAGGCTCTGTCTAATGTATTTATAGATTTGTGACCCTGTGGGAGGTTTCTGTCTGCTACACATTCCATAAAGCACTCCAGTGTTTATTGCTGTTGGTGGCTTTTGTCTGTAAATGAAATTCGTTGATGGATGTTCTTTAACAGTAGCCGCTCTACAGTGCAGCCTCGCCAAAGCAAACCAAGCCGACTGGTCTTTTCCCCTGTCAGCCATGCCAGAAATGTACTGAACAACACTCGTGTTTGATCCAAACCCTTTGTTTGTTCCATTATTCATTTTTATGTTGTGACGTTATATTTAATAATTTCCCAATTTTGTTGTTTTCAGGCTCAGAATAAGCAGAATGGGACTCTGGCTGCTGCCAAGGTTATTGACACAAAGACAGAAGATGAGTTGGAGGATTACATGGTCGAGATTGAGATTTTGGCCTCCTGCGACCACCATCACATCGTCAAACTGCTGGATGCTTTTTATTTTGAAGGCAAACTTTGGGTAGGTGTGCAGTGGCCAGTTGATGGTGCTGGTTTTGTCTCCTTTGTTTTCCCTTCTCCCAGATAATCATTTTTCTCATTTAAAAGAGCAAAATAAAGGTTAAACTGTGCACCGAATTCACACTTTAAGGCTTCAAATCACAAAGACTGAAATATAGATCAGTAGCAGCCATTTTGAGTAAAAAAGCATTGTTTTTTTTTTTTATTTTACAGAGCAGTCCATGTCATAACATCAGGGAGTGGGAAACCCTGACCTGTGTGCTGTGGTAGCTGGTATTGATTTCAGTCAAGTCTTTATTTTTCGGCTGTTTTTTTTTTTTTTTTTNTTTTTTTTTTTTTTTTTCTTCAGTTTTTCTCATTTTTCATCATGGTGAGCTGTTGTGCTTCAGCTTGCTGATCAAACTCAGAAAGACTGCGTTGCAGGTGATATGATGGAGTTCCAGTATTTCCCATACATAGGTGAAACTTGGGCAGCCCACCGAGGTAGATGAAGATCCACCCAGGTTTTGCAGGACAATCCAGCCTTAAAAAAATAAAATACACATTTAATAATGTCGTCAAACCACTGACCAAAACACAGCTAACATATGGAATAAATTTGTGATCTTACGGTCGTTTCGAAGGTAAAAGTGTCCTACAAGGATCCCATGATTAGGTTTTGTCACTGTCAATTCATTCATTGCCTGCCCACCACCATAAATAAATTTTCAACCTGTGGAAAACACTGAGTTCATACAACGTCAGGACCGCGATGAAAGATTGAACAACTGATCCGTTCGTTCATGCATCTGATTCTTTGACTTCCACTGCTTTCATCAGTGTAGCAGTGTGTCTCTGCAAGTTGTTTTAATACAGTAGATTTTTGATAACAGTGCCACTTCCAGGAAAACAGGCCGTGGCTTCTGATTGCAGTTTTACACCGGCCAGATTGTGAAATACCATTTTCACCAGTGGGCGAGAGCTTTAACAGTTTTCTGAATCACGTTTGTCAAATAGTTACTCCCTGTGTTGACCATGTATCTGCTCTTTACAGTAAAAAATGGCAATATTCTCTAGGTTTCCTTCGAGAAATCCTAACAGAGTTGCCTTTTATACCTTTAAGAAGCCGTGCTGCTCCGAACTCAAAGTCAAATCTCATTGCAGAACATGGTCAGGGAATCTCATTGTGTGTGTGCAGGAAGAGGCCCCAGAGCAATTAGGTCCTAGCAGGTGGTGTCATGTGACCATCCCTTCTATGGGAGGATAATGGATGGTTTTGGTGGCTGGAGAAAGTGCCTGTGAATAATTCAGAGCTGCATGCAGGCCATCCCTCCAGTCCACTCTTAAACAGCATGATGAATGTATAACCGCTTCCTAATTTGCATGTGCCGGACACTGAGTTAATGTGCCGTGTTTCTACCAAAGAGTAATCAAGGAGAATATGCTGCTAAAAAATGGGAGGATTTGATGAACGATGTTCAGTTTAACCTTTATGACGAGCAAATTTATATTTATACATTCTCTCACTGTGTGTAATCATCAGAAAATAAATGACAAGCTTCCCGCCTCACGATAAATTGTTACGCAGAACAGGAGCAGCCACTTGGTTTCCCCCATTTGTTTCTGTGCCTGAATGAGTGCCATCCTCAGTTGTAGCCTTGATTGATTTTTTTGTCTGTCATCTGATACCGTGAGCTCCAACCAACATGCTGGCAAAGCCACTATAGATCAAACGGGTCGGATACATTACGTCAGCTATTATAACAGAGTTCAGGAGCTGGTCAGTTTTTCAAATCTCAGTAACAGTATTAGGGGATGGCTTTATGTTCATCTGATGCACTGCAGCTTCAAAGGGTTAATAATTCAGATATATTCATGAATTGATGAATCTATAGTCTTTGTATGTTTTTTTTTGGCCAGCGAGTCATTCAGTGCACATATTATGGATCATACAGTATTTATTTCCACATATGAAAGTGGTGCATATCAGATCTGAGAATGTCTCATCTGTTCCATGTGCTTTCTTACTACGTGTTCTCAACACGTATCTGATTTGTACCACATAAGAGCAAAAAATCTATAGTACTCGGTGGTGTATATGTAGCCACATACCCAGGTCAAACCTTTTAGCTTTAAGTGGTAGACTCTGTTATATTGATTTATACAGAGCAATATCAAACATATAAATACCTCAGTAGATGAAGTTGTTTTAGAAAACAGCTACAGACTCACTAGCTGACTTATATTAGGAAATTTCTCCTCAAATCTTCCTGCAGCACAAATAGTTTGACTAGATTTGAGTAGCTGCTCTGGAGAAATGGAGCAGAGCCATTTTTTTTTTTCAGAATAATTTGTTTTTGACCAGCAGTCAAACTGTCTGCAGGTCACCTGGCATACTGACATCTTGACTTGGAGGAGGGGTCTGAACTATGGCTTCATTTCTTAAATTTTTTGTAGAGCTTATCAAAATGAGGAAGAATATATGATGAAATATCCTGTATGTGAGACATAAGCACAAAACCGTTGCACTCAAGCTTAAGGAATGGGTATGCTGGTTGTTCTGCAAGATTATTGCAAGATTGCTATATTAGCACATATAACCATAAGGACAGAAATGGAGAGAATCCTATTTACTGTCTAAAAATTCTTGGAACATCTCCTCAGCATAATCAATAACAATGACTTAGGGGTATTGATGTCTTTCCTGTAAAGGCCATATTATTTACCTTTGGGGCTGCATTGCTTTACATTACTCCCTTCTTATTGTTCCAGATTCTGATTGAGTTCTGTGCAGGCGGTGCAGTAGATGCCATCATGCTGGGTAAGTCCCTCACTGGCTCCCCATTGAAGGAAATAAAAAATCAGTATGAAGTTCTGGAGCGTTTTTATTGCTCCATCTGTTGGTGCCAGGTCTTTTTCATTCCATCCACAAGCTTTCTTCCTCTTTTTCCCTTTTCCTCAGCTGGAGAGGCCAGCGTGCAATTATTGTAGCTCATATTTCAAGGAGTGGTTAGTCCACTTCTAATGCCTCAGCAATTTCTTTCTGTTATTGTGAAGCTTGAAGAAACACCTCAACACCCATTATGGCCGAACTGAACTGCTGTGTGAAATATTCTGGAGTACACGATACTCATTAATACTTTGTACCTTTAGATATTTATGAATCAGAAGTGCAGTCTGAGTTCATGTTGCTATTGGATACCATCAAACCATTGCAACTGATGTTATTATGTCTAAGTAGCACAACCAGCCTTTTAAAATCACAATAAACTATGATTTACAATGCTGGCTTAAAGGACCATACCAACGATTTTACATGCCCAATAAATACAACCTGCGCACACATTATGTTACGGTCAACCATTTTCCAAAACATACTGTTGGAGTGGTAGTGTACTGGAATGAACTGAAACCAATGGCCGTCTGGAAGGCAGGAAAACAATACCAATATTTCCTGCTCCTGTAGTATGTTTTGGAAAATGGTAGGCAGTATGTATGCGGGTAGTATTTATTGGGCTCAAACATGCAAAACCACTGGTATGGTCTTTAAAATGCTGATTGTAAATATTTCTTTATTTATTTATCCACAGAACTGGAGAGGCCCCTGACAGAACCCCAGATCCGTGTGGTGTGTAGGCAGACCTTAGAGGCCTTGATTTACCTCCATGAGAACAAAATCATCCACAGAGACTTGAAAGCTGGGAATATTCTCCTCTCCTTGGATGGAGATGTGAAACTGGGTAAAAGCCTCTAATTTCAGGTGCTGAAGTTGTGATCATAATGTTGAAGGTTATTCAGCAAGGAAAGATTCTCACTTGAACTCCAGTGAAGGACTCTTCTAGGGCGTTTTCAGACCTGTAGTCCTTTTGCTTTGGTTTGAATCAAGGACTGACAGTGTTGCATTTACCACATGGTTTGATGCGATTTCACACAGGAAAAAAATCCACTCAAACAAAAATATAGCAGCAAAAATTATGTGAGGATCGCTTATTGGTCAGAAATGTCTGGAGGGGTGGGAGAAAGAAAATCAAAACAGGAAAAAAATGTATTATGCTGGGAAAACTAAACTTCATGGAACAAAGACAGAATTGGGATATATTCCTAGTCATAGTCATTATTTAGTCCATATATTAAACTATGGCAGCAAAAAGCTGAATTTGCCTTCAAGACTGGAAAATGCTTGTTGCTTTATATTACGTCATTTTATGTGAAAGAAGACAGCTTCAAGCCAGTCAAGCCAGGGTCAGATTGGGATCCAAATTTTTACAGGGAATTTGGGGCGAGGGTTGCTGACAAAACTAGCTCAGTAAACTCTCAGTAAGCGCGTCAACCCAGAGCAGTCAGACATTCGGTTTCGCTTTCTCCACTGCGGAGAATTTTGACTCGTGTCGCAGCAATGTCTCGCAGATAATACAAATAATACATATGAAAAGTATAATTTGCTCACAGTCTGGAGACAGTTGTGGTTCGGTCTGGATCTGGACGGAGTCCAGATTTTGAGGATGACTGATGTAAATCATCTGTTGGATTTGCTTATCTAAGGTGTAGTTTATTTAACGTTAACCACACACAGATGCACATATACCAGACCAAGACCACCACTTCAAAACAGTGCAGATGTGGTAGTTTTGGTCTGCCCCCAGGTGTAATTGCTGTGTTCAGACCTGCTCAAAGAATAAACTCTTCCTATTGAATTCAACCAAACCACGTAGCTGTGAAAAGCTATTTGGTACAGAATAATGTCCAGAATAATAGTACATTTCATGGTTGATTTCTCTCTAAACTTGTGTCCTTGGTGGCCACTGTGAACCTTCCTTCAGGGCCAATTCTGCTTAACAGAACAATTAGTAAAGTCAGCTGTAGATGCCTTTGTCTCGAGTGCTGTGGCAACAAGCTGAGCTATGTGACTTCAGTCCTGCACTGCGTCTCCCTACATGTCTTTAGTCAGAAAGGAGAGAATTGTGCTTTTGTTATACTCTGCTGATGTTTTGAGGTCAGTTCTGCTTTGATTACATAATATTCCAGGTGCTGTAGCATTCGTAGCTGCCATTTCCTTGATGATTCACGGTCTGTAGGCAGAGGGTCATGATGGAGCCTGACAAACAATAATTATCAAGCAGCCACCAGGACTTAATGATAGATCTCTGCTTGCTGCTAATGTGTGCATAAGTGATTGGAGAAAAAGAGAGCAGGCTGAGAAACATCATAGGTAACGTTGCCTCTGGGAGCGATGATGGAGTGCTACAACAAGGTTATTGAGGCTTTTCTATTTGCTCATAGATATCGGATTAAATCTTGTCGCAAGCTACATGATAAAGAGTTTTCTTCTAAATGTGTTGTTCTGGCAGAGACCTGCCATATCTCGTTTTTCATTTCTACGAAGTGTTATACCATTCAACTTGATTCGTCGATGAAGAGAAACTCATCTTTATTTCTATTTTCAGCTGACTTTGGAGTTTCTGCTAAAAATACGAAGACATTACAAAGAAGAGATTCTTTCATTGGCACGCCATACTGGTGAGTCATGCAGCCTGGGTCAAAAAACATTTTCACTTTTTTCCGTTTGATAATTGCATGATGGAGTCCCACAGCTGGAGTCGATCATTTGTCTTTGTGGTGTCACGAGATCTATCATAGAAAGAGAAAAGCTTCATTCAGCAGCTTGAATGCAGCTTGGGTGACCTCAGCAGTGAATTGGCTTCCTGTCTTTCAATTTCCACACAAAAATACACATATGGTATTTTGCCCTATAATTAGTCAAAGAGAATTTTCCTTCAGTCAAAATTTATCATGACACACTCCTGATTATGCACATTCACATGGAGTCGAAATGTTGCGTAATGCTCTTTGTAAGCTACTGATTTTGCATTTGGCAGGATGGCTCCAGAGGTGGTAATGTGTGAAACTTCCAAGGATCGTCCATATGACTACAAGGCCGACATCTGGTCCCTGGGGGTGACCCTAATTGAGCTGGCACAGATTGAGCCACCCAATCACGAGATGAATCCCATGAGAGTGCTGCTGAAAATAGCCAAGTCTGAGCCGCCCACGCTCATGCATCCCTCTCGCTGGTGAGATCGCTGGTGATGACTAGAGAGGTGGTGCTGGAATGTTTCAGGACTAGACATAATGATATCTTGACTGTTTGATGTGTGAAGGCATGGTAATTTGTTTATGCTTAGCATAATGGCCAAAGGGGAAAAAGTTAATAAAATGTTATTCCATGATGGCGCACATGGGAATCAGCCTGTCGGTATTTTATGTCCTGAAAACTGATTCTGTCTTTGTTTATTCTTGAAAGGTCACCAGAATTCAAAGACTTTCTGCGGAAAGCCCTTGATAAGAATGTAGACAATAGGTGGAGCGCAGTACAGCTTCTACAGGTAAAACACCCTCATTCACTGCCTAGATCTGAATATGCCATCATTCAAAGACTATTGTTTTCTGTTTTGTTGTCAAATGTCCTCACATTTGATTCATATATGAATTTAATTTTGATTCCTTTTGTCCCTGTCCGTCCTTGTAGCATCCTTTTGTTAGCAGTGTAGCTGATAGCAAACCCCTCAGAGAGCTGATCGCTGAGGCCAAAGCTGAAGTCACAGAGGAGATTGAGGAAGGCAAAGAAGAAGAGGAGGAGGAAGAGCCAGATGTACCTCTGGTATGTCATGTTAGGAATGTTTATATAACAATCAGTTTAGTTCAGGTATTGTTGTAACAAGTCAAATTTGAATTATCATCATGTAGGATGCTGCTTTGACATTTCTTGACTCTTATTGTAATTTTTATGTGTCAGGTTGGTCCTGGACACAAGCGTGCACCATCAGACGCCAGCGTAGCCAGCTCAGAGGATGACAAAGTCCCACCAACTGCTTCCACTCTGGAATCTGTTACTGAAAAGATGGAGGCCGAGACTGCTGAGGACAGAACAAGTGATAAATTGTCTGATGAAGGACTGGGTACAAGTGAGGTAGACAAAACTGAGGAGGAGAAAATCAATGAGGTGTCAGATGCCAGTAATGAAGACCTGGCCTCAGGGCTAATGGAAAACACCAAGGAATTTGTCTCACAGGACCCTACAGAGTATAAACCTGAAGATGAACACGTAGAAGAGATTTCTGCTGAGGCTGAAGGCTCACAGCCAGAAGAAGCTTTAGATGAAGTTGAACCTATGAGAGTGGCTCAAGAAACCG
Organism: Lucifuga dentata; assembly: GCA_014773175.1. Lineage (NCBI taxonomy): Eukaryota > Metazoa > Chordata > Actinopteri > Ophidiiformes > Bythitidae > Lucifuga > Lucifuga dentata. The sequence goes on along the minus strand of VXCM01000213.1, from coordinate 136,953 downwards.
AGGAGGAGCAGAGGGAGACGCAAGAAAACAAAACAGAAGATGAATCTCCCAGAGTAATAGAAGCAGAAAGAGATCACACAGAAGAGAGAGAAGAGGAAGAAAAAGAAGCAGATGGGGAAGAACATGAATTGACTCCTCAGCCTGCTGAACCTGATGAATTAGAGGATCAGCCTGAAGATTTAACTGAAGAACCAAATTTTGCATCAAAAGACGTAACAAAAGCGAAGAAGAAAGAAGAAGAAGAAAGCAAAGAGCCTGTTGAGGAGAATCGTCAACAAGACGAAATAGAGGACAGAGAGTCACACGCAGATGATGCCACAGAATTAACAATAAATGGAGAAATCAATATAGAACCAAACACAGAATCGGATGTAGTGGATGCACACATGAGTGGAGGCACAGACGTAGAATTAGGTGCGGTTGAGAACTCCATTGAAGTTTCGGTGGAGAAAGACGCCATAGACGGTGAAACAAGAGTGGCGATGGATGAGAAGCACAAGGACGAGGCCCTTGACAAGGCAGAAGAGTCCACACAAGAAGGAGAGGCCAGAGAGGAGGCTAAACTGGAGCAACATGCAGTCTACGAGTCTACAAATGGAGTCCGTGAAGAAGCCAAAGACACCTCTGAGGATTTGGAAGAAGTTGACACACCGAAAGATGTCCCATTAAAGGAAGAGGAGGAGAAAAATATTCATGTAGATGAAAGTGTTTCCCAAGATGCTGTCTCTGTCCCAGAGAGCGAAACTGACTCAGAGACAAAGGTGGAGCAGGGAAGCCCTGCCGTGACGGCCAAGCCTGACTTGGAGAAGGACTCAGACTCTGGAAGCAGTTCTGCCGCTGATAGTAGCAGCCTTGACCTCAACCTATCCATCTCGAGCTTCCTTTCAAAGAGCAAAGAAGGAGGTTCTGTCTCCGTGCAGGTAATATTATTCTCAGCCTTAGCTGTTATATCAACAAATATGCGTTAATTTCAGCGAAATATTAATCTTGGCAGCATCCCTGTTGTTTTAGGATTCAAAACGTCAGAAGAAGACTCTGAAAAAGACACGCAAGTTCATGGTGGATGGTGTGGAGGTCAGTGTCACCACGTCAAAGATAGTGACAGACAATGACACCAAGAGTGAGGAGATGAGGTTCCTGAGGTAAGTCTGTTTCTAGACTGTTTGCTGTAGGTGTGAATGTGGGACGTGACCTATTTAACTTGCCTGCCCTAAATAGATCCCATCATCACAACTCCCACAGCGTTTAACAAAGGCCAGATGGGTTATCTACTGTGATGAGTGCTGCATTGTGTTACTGTCAGCTTTCAACTTCCATGTTGCCTTTTAAAGTCACTTGAAAAGCTCTTCTAGCTCTTCAAACAAGTGCTGTACTTTTTTTTTCTGTTGGGATTACAACCTTTTATCAGCAGTATGAATCAATTTAACTGTTGCTCTGAAATCTCATCCACGACAAACTGAAATTGGAAATTAATAAATGTAGCAGCACCCTCCTTGTATTGTTGCTGTGTTGTTCTCAGGCGTCAGGAGCTGCGGGAGCTGCGTCTGCTGCAGAAGGAGGAGCAGAGGGCCCAGCAGCAGCTCAGCAACAAGCTGCAGCAGCAGAGAGAGCAAATCTACCGCCGCTTTGAACAGGAAACTGCTGTGAGTCAGTTTGGGGGCAGCGGCCTCTTCGTCCCGCTGCCATGTGATGTTTTTATTTGGTCAGCTCCTAGGAAACGAGCTACTTCATCTCAGAGCTGATACAAATCTGACAGAGTTAAATAAAGGAAGCAAAAACACCTCCTGGACCTTAAGATACAATGTGTTAAACATATCATTTATCAATTTCTGCTTTCTGCTCTGTTTATTGAGCAATATCTCAGCATATTGGAATATTTGCTTTGAATCTAATTTTCTTGTAGACAATTTGATATCTTCAATCTATTGTATTTCCCCACCCTCTTAAAGGACCATACCATCCATTTTGCATGTTTGAGCTTAATATATTCAATTTTCATACACATAAGGTTACTGACAATAATTTCCCAGAGCATACTACTGGAATGGTGAGTTAAAAAAAATTTTTCCTACCTTCCAGACTGCCATTGGTTTCAGTTCATTCTGGTACGCTATTAAAATCAACTTGTCAATACTTGAAACATTCTCGGGATAGTCGTCGCGAACAAGACGTGTGTTCAGGTTTTTTTTTTCAAACTTACATAAGTGCAATAAAAGTGTGGAGTGAATGTATATCTCCACCAGGGAATATAGAAGTCCTACATTTATCGAAAAGTTTAAATGACTGTGAATTCATAAGGCTGCATAACTATTAGCAGGCGAAACATTGATTTTTAAGGTGGGTATATCGCTTGAATATTTGATTTTGAAAGATTAAGAGATTTTGCAAAATGTCAGGAAAGCTGAAATAATTGTCCTTTGGAAATGATTGTCAGTAACATAACATGTATGAAAACTGAATATATTAGGCTCAAACAAGCAAAATGGGTGGTANTGTCAGTAACATAACATGTATGAAAACTGAATATATTAGGCTCAAACAAGCAAAATGGGTGGTATGGTCCTTTGAGCATCAAAAGCCTAAAACAAACCTGTAGGTGCTGATCTATATTAATGTCAAAGTATTGGATCTGATCAGAATAATTCCATATTGTCAGGCTGATTCTAAGCTCTCTGTCCATGCAGTCTAAGAAGCGCCAGTATGACCAAGAAGTGGAAAACCTGGAAAAGAAGCAGAAGCAGACCATTGAGCGCCTGGAACAGGATCACACCAGCCGGCTCCGGGACGAGGCCAAACGCATCAAAGCAGACCAAGACAAGGAGCTCTCCAAGTTCCAAAACATGCTGAAGAACCGGAAGAAGGAGGTACAGCTTTGTGGTTGTGATTGTGCATGGAAGCAGCTTTCGTTTGCGGGTCAGATCCTCGCTGGTGGAGGTTGGGGTGTGAAGAATTAGAATTTGCATGTGAGAGATACAAGCTGTTTAACGTAGCCTTTAGCATACTTGGCTCTGTCATTAATCGTGTGGTTGGGTTTGCTGTGCTGTGCTATCTTTCTGCTAGAAGCGCCATGTTGTACCGATCCATTATTCATCTGCCCTCAGGCTTCCGGTCGCCTCTCCAGCAACACTTCTACTGAGTTTATTTCATGTCTTTAGAGAATCGCTAAGTAAAAGTTCATTCTTGGAGCAATCTTATCATGATAGAGTCCTCGCCTTATGTGCTGTGGCTTTGAGCAAATGCTCTCAGTTCTTTCCGGCTCTTTCTCTGCTTTTTCATAGATGTTTGGGTGCGCTTGCAGGTGGTGTGTTTCACTTTGCGTGGCTTTTTCACCACAGCAACTCCGTCTGGCATTGAATTATGATGCCTTGGTGATTGTTGTGCTCGTTGGGCTGCTTAGAATGTGTTTTGCTTTATATTAAATTAGTCTTAGATGATACAAGATGATGTACAGGAAATGTAAGCTAATGCTAAATGGTAAAATATGTATGTTTTGTGTATATTATATTTTGACAAATGTACTGTGATTGTTCATGTAACTAACCTTGTCTCTTGTATGAGTGTGTGAGGTGGCTTTGGTCATGGGGTGGCCAACCTGTGGAGATTTGTCAGCGTGGTGTGGTGGTGTTGGGCTCAGATAGGGAAACGATAATACCTTAGTATTAGAGTAACTGATATGGAATATTGCTCCACAAGTATGTTACAAAATTTTAACTAAGACTTAAAGCAGTGGTTCTAAAAACTGTTTTTGATCAAAGTATCACATTTGCAACAAGAAGAAAAATGGCAGAAAAGCTTCCTGAGATCATGTGGGCTGTTCTGAAATTGAGTATAGAGTTTAGAGAATGATTGTGCACACGGGCTGAGTTGACTATTTATAACCAAAAAAAAAGTATGGTAATTCTTAATTAAAGAAAGTGATAATTAAACTTCAAAAACAACTATGTCTAAATTCTAAATCCATTTTATTTGTGAATTTGTTGCAATAACAGAATTTCCATAGGTTTCAATTACTTTAATTTGCTGCAGACATTTCCATCCATTTCTGTGTCATTTGATGTACCACCAGTGGAACATGTGCCACAGTTTGAGAACCACTGACTTAACGCATTTTATTTTTGACATGTAATCTGCAGCCGTCTCCAATATTGTCAGTCAATATTGTTAAACATTTAAGGCTTTTTTTTGTGTCCAGTTACCAAATGATTCTACCTCAGTTGCTCCACTTTTTAATATCATGAGGCAAAACAATCATAATAATGGCTGTGGGACTTAATAGAATGCAGGGTAATACTGGGGAAGCTGTTACTGAGACTAACATCTCTTGCTGCCTCCTTCGACATCAAACTCATGACATAATTTTAATCAGTTAATCTTCTGTGATCTGCTCTGAAAAGCTACTAATCAACAGATTGATGAGTTTGCAATGACATCAAACCAGCTTGTGATAACGGAGCTTTGCTGACTGTTAATCGGATGTGGTTTCTCTTCTCTCACTGGGGCATGCACATCTCTTTACTGTCGCAGGCCACCTGTGTTAGATTTTTCAGAAAGAAACCGCATCAACCAGTTTCTATACACACAATGTAGGCAAAACAGGAAGTTGGCCAGTCACCCAGACATATGAGAAAAGAGCTCATGAAACGCATAAAGGAGGACCTGTCGCTCCTTAAGAGTGCAGAGGTAAAGCATCACCTGCTGTCTGTACATCTCTCTCTCTCTCTCTCTCTCTCTCTCCCCTTTCACCTTTTTGCACACACTCCTTTATAGCATGGCTCAGTGTATTACATATAAATGCACCACCTCACATTTTCCATCGTGAACATGTACTCAAAGCCTTCTCCAAACCTTTCCCATGCATAAGCTGTGTATCCTACAGGAAAACAAATGTATCATTTGCTCTCCATAAACCAGAAGCATGAAAAGCATCTTAACAAAACTGCTCCTCTGCAGGCTGAAATGAAGTCAAGAGCTGCGAGCCGCTTTCCAGCATGTCAAGATGAGAAGAACATTAATGACTAATTCCTGACTTTTACCTGAAACAGTGCTGTGCGGATTAAGCTCACTCATATTACCAAAACACAGCAAAGGAAGAATCGGTGCGTGCGAGTGTGTGAGATCTTCAGCCTGCTGTGTGTGTGTGTGTGTGNTGTGTGTGTGTGTGTGTGTGTGTGTGTGTGTGTGTGTGTGTGTGTGTCCCTGATCAAGGCGAGTGCGCTGTGCTCTCCTCCGCAGGCAGTGGCCCAGGTTATGATACAGTCTTTTCAGTTGTCCTCATGCGCGCTCTTCAACGCTCAGATGCAGGATGTAAGTTCCCCCTGAAAACACGCTCCTCTCCATCTCTGGCCCATACTTAGATGTGTGAGGAGTGTCTCCTTAGGAGCAGGATAGTGTGTGATGGTTCAGCTTCACATGTAAGCATGGGCGGTGTTGTTTTTTTTTTTTGTTTTTGTTTGTTTTTTTTGTTTTTTTTGAGTGTCGTCACTGTGTTCGTGCAGTGCTTCTCTCTTCCTCTCCTGCTCAGTATTTTCCTTCACAAAACCACAAATGTCGTAGTGGATGTGTTTTTGGCAGCATTGCACGTTTCAGATCAGATTAAATGGAGTCCGGCAGTGAGCGCAGATGGTGTTTGATCCCCTCTTTGTCTGCGTCTGCCAAACTCCCAGTTTGCACTTCTAGGACCATACCAGGTGGTTTTGCATGTTTGAGCCCATTAAATACTATCCGCATACACGCTGCATTATTGCCAACTATTTTCCAAAAAATGCTGAATTTTTGAGTTGTTTCTCCCCATCTTCAAGGCAGCTTTATTCCAATATGCTAATAATCATATTGTAGAGGCTTTAAACATGCTTGAGGTAGATAATCTATCACAGCAAAGCAGCTATTCAGCACTTAACCAAGATGTAGCTACACGGAAGAAAATGTATACCTCCACTAGAGAATATAGTCCCACAATAAAACTGCTTTTACCAGAAAAATTAAAATGGCCGTGCTGTCTACATGCTAACATATATATACGTTAGCAGGTGAAACATTGAATTTTAAGGTGGGTATGTCACCTGAACATTTGATTTTGGAAGATTGGGGGATTTGGCAAAATAACAGGAAAACTAAAATGCAGTTTTATGTTTTGGAAAATGTTTGGTAGTACTGTAACGTGAATGCAATTTTTTTTTTTTTTTACTGTCTCTGTAGTCTCGATGTCATTGTAAATGAGGGTATGCCCTCAATGGCTCTTGAGAAATAAATAAATGTTGAAATGAAAATTTATTGGGCTTAGACATGCAAAACCACCAGTGTAGTCCTTTAATTGGCTTTTTTTCAGTGTTTAGTAACAATATAATGAAACAAATTCTGTGTAATTATATCATCAAATATGCTTAATTATACTGCAGTTAACTAATAGCAGTATACACCTACAATCTATCTGCAGCTAGGTGTTATAAATCAGTTATTAAAATGATTGTTTTTGGCTTGATTATGTATGAGGCTGTAAAAGATGACTAATGAATAAACAACCCAGGCATATCACGTTATGTAATGAGTCATGCATAATGTAGGCTGTTCTCTGGATGCTGTGAATGTCGATATAGATGTTGTCTTACATAAAAATGAGTCTGAATCTCCACTGAACTGTTAACTTTTCCTCCTCTCTCTCTCTTCACCTCCATTATGGATCATTGCCATCCATGATCTCTAAGTGTCTCTAACCGATTCCTCTCGACGATGTGACATCTAATGCTCTGTGTTGTGCTATACTTGAGTTGTGTTTGGACTCGATAAGATTATTGAATTTCAGGTTTCTGTCTCTCTCTCTCTCTCTCTCTCTCTCTCTCTCTCTCTCTCTCTCTCTCTCTGCTCTTGGCTGTCCTGGTCTCTCTATAAATCCCCTGTGGCTTCCTCTCATTGTGTCTCACCGCTCTTCGTCTCTGCGGCTCCTCAGGAGCAGGAGTTCCTACAGAAGCAGCAGCAGGAGCTGGACGGAGCTCTGAAGAAGATCATCCAGCAGCACAAACTGGAGATCGCTACTATTGAGAGAGACTGCCTCAACCACAAGCAGCAGCTGATGCGAGGTAAGAAAGCATTCTGCTGTTTTTACATGCTGTAGCTCTTTTACTGAAAATAATTTATTCTTTAGGTTATTGCTGATCATTGTCAGAAACATAACATTTTTGTTTAGATTTCTGAGTGTGTGTTTCTCATACTTTCCAGGCAAATTTTGTGTTCCACTGAATTCGGTACAGTAAAAACAAACAAAACAAAACTTGAAACTTGCTTGACAGAGAATATTGGTTCTCAAATTCTACCACTACCACCTCTGAGCAAACCAAAACATCTCATCTACATGCCACCAGCTCCTGAAATCACAGGAAAACCTCGTGTGCATGTGTGCTGTGCTGAAATCTTACAGTACAAGAGCAAAAAGTTACTAAGACTCCCACGTAGAACAGAAGTAAGTGTTCATACAGGATAAATTGGGCTGTTTCCAACAGAACAAATCTTGTTCTTCATTAAAAGACAACAAAAATTAAACTTAAAAATATATCTAAAAGACACCATTTTGTTAAGAATTCAATTGTTTTGATACTCTGCAGAAATTTTTCTGTCATCTGGTGTACCACCAGGGGGCGCTTCAAGTACCACTGGTGGTACGCGTACCGCAGCTTGAGAATCAGGGAATGATAATCCATCACAGTTAACATCATGGTCTGTCTTTTTTTGTCCAGGTATTGAAATTTGCTACATATTGCTCTTGAACAACAAAGTAAATTGCTGTGTGCTGCCATGGTGCATTCACATGCTTGTGGGAAATTTGTATTGCCAGCCCTGAGAGCTCATGAATGCGATGAAGCAAGGCTTTAAGGACTTTAGACTTGATCTAATGTAATCTATATGTGATTTGTATTAACTGTTTTAAAAGCTGTGAAAATATTGGTTTAATCCTTTAAATTTACTTTGGATGTATTGTGATTTGCTGAAGGAAGCTTCCTGTAGTCACACACAGCGTGCAGATAATGAGATACGAATGTGAACAGAATGTCGCTGCTGAGAAGACGTGTTGCAACTCGTCCAGTTTGCCCACAGTCTCGTCTGATTAGTTTACTTCACACTCTCTTTCCTCTCATAACATGCCTGTGCATGTGTGCTATTCGTGTTGGACTGTAAAGTTTTTGTGTGTAAGTGTGTGCTACTTCTTTTGTCTTGTAGCTCGAGAGGCAGCCATGTGGGAGTTGGAGGAGCGCCACCTGCAGGAAAAACACCAACAGCTAAAGCAGCAGCTGAAAGACCAGTACTTCCTGCAGAGACACCAGCTGCTAAAGAGGCATGAGAAGGTCAGAGCTCCGATATAGAGAGGCGTGAAGTACTTCATGTGTGTGACTGTAAGCCACGTGATAATCTCTCTCTTTCTGTGCGTGCATCTTACAGGAAATGGAGCAGATGCAGCGCTACAACCAGCGGCTGATAGAAGAGATGAAGAACAGACAGACTCAGGAGAGAGCTCGCCTGCCCAAGATCCAACGCGGCGAGGCCAAGACCCGTATGGCCATGTTCAAGAAGAGCCTCCGCATCACAGCTGCTGCAGCCGTCACGCCGGAGCAGGAGAGAGAGAGGATCAAACAGGTGGCGGCACTGTGCATTCATGCTAACACTGCCAGCAAGTCGCTTGGCGTGGTGGGTTCAAAGACACTCAGAATTACAGTTTGATCTTGTATTCCAGTTTGCTTCCCAGGAAGACAAAAGGCAGAAGAATGAGAGGCTCCATCAGCACCAGAAACATGAGAACCAGATGAGGGATCTGCAGCTGCAGTGTGACTCAAACATCAGGGAGCTGCAACAGCTGCAGGTGAGTTTACATCTCACACACATTAGCTCAGATATCCAGATTATAAAGAGAAAAAAAAAAAAAAANAAAAAAAAAAAAAAAAGGAACAGAAGTCTGTCTGTGAAGGTTCATGTCAGGCATCCAGGTGGTAAGATGTCTAGAAGGTTGAAGTTAAGTCAGAGTTCTTGGTCTCCACCCACAGTGCATGGAACTGTCTCATTGATGGCCTTTCTGCCTTTTTGGGAATAAATGGTGCTACTTGTTCCTGCTACAGCCAGAACTAAAGAAGCCTTTCACATAAACAGCAAAATGTTTTCAAGCTTTTTCGTCCAGTGACTCAACTTCAACCTTCTAGACAGAAGGAACAGAAGGTATTTTCAGTGCAGCTGCAGAGATAGAGGATGGGAGTTGTTGCTCATTCATCCAGCATAATGCGTGTCATCCCCATATGTGCTTGTTCTCTACTGACATTTTATGCCAGAATGAGAAATGCCACCTGCTGATTGAACATGAGACCCAGAAGCTGAAGGAGCTGGATGAGGAGCACAGCCAGGAGATAAAGGAGTGGAGAGAGAAGCTCAGACCCAGGAAGAAGGTATTTAACCTCTACATGCTCATGTACTCAGAGTAATGTTTGTGTGCCTTTTATGAAGCTCCTTCAGGTTGATTTTCATACAGAACAAAGACTATGTTGATCACTTTTCGGAATATTTTCATGATTTAAAATACGCAAAGCACAATTTTCTCTGACTGGGTTGTGTGTGTCTGCTGCCCCCTGCAGGCATTAGAGGAGGAGTTCACACGGAAGCTGCAGGAGCAGGAGGTCTTCTTCAAGATGAGCGGTGAATCCGAATGCCTTAACCCCACCACCCAGAGCCGAGTATCTCGATTTTACCCCATTCCAAACATGCATAACTCTGGCTTATAGCCTCCCGTCAGTCTGCCTGCTGTGCTCATGCATCCACACGCACACGCGCGCAAACATGGCTGCCATCACAGACTCCGACTGGGTGAGTTGGCATCGTTTTTCTGACCGTCTCACCGTTAACTTGTAAATGTCTTCACTGCTTTGATTCCACCATTAGTGAGCATGACGTGCCTAACACACACACACACACACACACACACCAAACCCTCAGTGAGTCACTATTCCACAGCTTGATGGGAAATGTCCAAAGGACAATATGCACTTTTCCGAGCATGTTTGAATTCAAAAAATCTACATTAAGTAGCGAAGGCAAATCACGTTTACCAAACGGAATGTAAGCAGAGCCTGCTACAGGTTGACATATCTCCAGTGCCTCATAGCTTATTTTTCTGTTTCTCCATTTTTTTATGGCTTGCAGTAAATAAAGTGCCCCTCCCTCTGAATGTTTTGCACTTGAATAATCGGTCAGCATTTCTCTTCGTAGTTACAAGATTCATTTCAGATTAGCTGGTGCTTGAGCCCACGCTGAGGTCTTACTTTGCTGCATGGAAGGGTTACAGCTAAATGTCTGTCATAGTCTCCTCTGCGTTGTCGGGCTTTGTTACAGCGGCGTTCTCGTCGTGTCTAATGTTGTCATGGGGGTCAAAATTCCTAACAGTGCCGTATTTGGGATCAAAACGCTGTGAGTTACAAATAGAATGTACTGTGTTGTGTTTATTGCGTGTTTCCCACATATGAAGTTTAATCAGATGCTGTGCTTAACGTGAGAGTCGACCGGTGGAAAAACACGCCTGTGCTTTAGTATGCCGTTCCATTTCCAGTGCTCACATTCCTGAGCCAACCTGTTACTTCGAGTTATTTAAACACTCATTTATAAGAGATTACTTTACTCATTGGAGTTATTTTAAGCAGTGTTCGCTCGAACGAATGCTTATATTTTTTTGAGTATGAACAGAAACGCATACTTGTAAAGCTGTTGATTTGCAATTTGCACTGATTTGCCACATGAGCTAAAATATGCAGTAGGATGCTGTCAGACATGGTCGTCTCACCCAAACCGACTGAATCCAATCATTTATTTTATCGTTTTTCAAATACGCCCTTAGTATTTTATGACCATATCTAGTTTTCTAAACATGTATGCCTGATTTATTGGAGCTGTATCACACTTTATGAAAGGTGTAACGCTGTATCTGCAACTCAGTGTTATGAAGATGAATCCAATTGCACGTCTTTCTGTGTTTTATAAGAACAAAATACTGATGGCTCAAAATAAAAAAAAAAGACCATATTTCGGTTAGTTTATTTTGCCGCTGCATATCATTCGTGCACATTGTATTTTCTGTATGCGAGGTTCTATATATATTCTAACATTAGTGTGTTTTCTCACAGAAGTGGGAGACAGAATGTCATGAAAAATGTCATGAATGCTGGATTGTTGTTGGGGTTGTTAGAAAATGTCGATGAATAACACCATACTCCCAACAGATTTCAGAATTTTTATTTTGTTAAATTGCAGCATTTTGATGTGTTGATACGTTGTCATTCAACCACATTGAATATTCTTAGTATATGCATTTTTGATGTCAGATCAAATGTATTTAAAATGTCTTTAAAAATGGACATTTTTGTTGTAAATAAAATATTCACTGTTTATTTGCCATTTTAATCTTGAATGAAATTGTTTTAATATCTGTTTAAAATGTACAAGTAATACAAATATCAAGACTCGTAAGTCCAAAAATAGATTTATTTTTTTGCGTCTTTCATATATATTGACCTTTGGTCAATAGTTCAGGTATGTCAAACATACTATGGGAACGATTTATAATTCATAATCAAATTTTTTTTACCAACATTTAAGGTATAAAGAAAATATATGAATTTCAGTGCGCTCCTATACAAAAATATACAATCCAATCAGTCATTTCCTAGTCATTATCCAAGTTTCACTCAACAAACCTTTCAAGTAAATTGGCCTTGAATGTAACAGAGTAAACAAAATCATAATCCCACCCCAATTCCCCTACTGCACAACCCTCATTGACTGGGACTGTGTCAGATGATGATGATGATGAATGATGAAGAAATGCTTTATATGAATCTTTATAAAATGACTGGATTTTGCCCTTGATTTAACTGAGTATTATGGTAGTAATATGACAATATTGAAGGCTTTCAACAAATATTGATATGGTTACCTGGATAAAACATTAACAGCATCTAATACTTACAATCCTCAATACAATATAATCCTCAAATACAAAAAAAAAAATACACCAGACACTCGTGTCACACAAGCAGTNAAAAAAAAAAAAAAAAAAAAAGCTTCAATGCAAGCTTCCATATAAGCAAAATAAAGATTATACACCTGCATGTGTAATTATGAAAATAATCTGTGTCAGAAAACACTGACCAGCAGCTAAATCCAGGCTTCTACATAAGCTGATGCATTTTATTTTCCTGAATACCTCTGACTCCTTTTCAACAGGCAGGAATAAAGAGCGTTTTCTTCGACTTGCACTGCTACAGTTTAATACTTCAAAACAGACAAAACAAATATCAAATAGAACATGATACAGTAGTACGTGATGCTTAGCCGCCATTGGCTCGACGGTGTCGCTTCTGATGACGATCAACCAAGTCGTCTCCTGAAGTGTGGAAAAAATATTTAAGTATCAGTTACGTGTGTGTGTTGTATTACACACTTGTTCAATTAGCCGACTAACGCTTCAGATATCTTACCCATATCCCGCTTCTGCAGTCTATGTGGAATTTGGATAGTGTGTTCCTGGTAGTCCTGGTACGCCCGGACGTCCAGGATCGCCTGTAAACACGACAGAAAACTCAGACAAGGCTCAGTCTCTCCACGCTGACATTACAGCTACACCACCCTGGCCACAAAGAAGTTTCGATTATCTTAATCTGTGTTCTTCCTGGTTGGCAGGATCCCAGTTGAAAACGTAAAAGTTCTTTTTTGATGGGACAGATGGGGTCAAACCAGTTCCATGGAAGGCTGAAAGACTGCAGGTTTCCAGTCTAACCAAACCCTCCAGGTTCATTTCAATCAGCGGTTGTATTTTTGGTTGGACTGAAAACCTGCAGCCTCCGGGCCCTCCGTGGTTTCACACTTGTGATAGATCTAATGTTGAGATTTTGAAAAAGTGAGAGCAAAAATGTGTTGTATAATTAAAAAAAGACTCGTGTTTTTATTTGACATGGAGGCAACATGTCCTTCGATGTACGTAGACCTTCTTGAGTATTAACTTTATACATGCTTACAGTTCGCTCAGTGTTCCGTTTGACCGTACCCTTTTCTCCTTTGGGTCCAGCGTACCCTCTTTCTCCCTTTTCACCAGGTCTTCCTGTTGGGCCTGGGACGGTGCCATAGGCTATGAGAGAAGGAAAGGCAGATTCATGGTCCATCTAAGATTTATATAAATTTAAATAATTTATAGGAAAAAGTCAAATTTAATCGTTACTTCTGAAGAAGTCCATGAGGTCAGCTGTGATGTTGCCGTAGGCTGCGAAGACACGGCTGTAGCCAGGGGGGCCGGGGGGACCAGGTGGACCAGCAGGTCCTTGAATTGCTCTTACATTTGATCTCCAGGAACCGTGAACCAGATAGTCCTGCAGCAGACCCTGGTCTAGAGGAGGGTTATTGGTACTTTGTCATTCAGTTACATGTCTTTCATCAAAACACATAATGTCCTGTTTAAAGGGAAAATCTGCCATGTAACAGATCTAGCAGTGTTATCTCAGATATCTCCTCCTGAGTATAAGCAAAGCTTTCAGGAGTCATACTAGTTGTGTTATTAAACAGTATCCAAATTCTTGCAGTATTCTACTTACTCTTGATGTAATCGGAAACTTTTGCGGCGACGTTGGAGTAGTCCAGCGTCTCTGTCAACTTGCTGACATCGATGTCACGGCGCTCAGAGCTGCGTCGAGGGTCACTCTGAGAGTAGCTCTGGCTGTGCGTGTAGGTCTGGATGTAACCCGGCTCACCACGATCTCCTTTTTGGCCCATTGGTCCTGCGGGCCCTGGAGGTCCTGTGATGGCACTCCGAACGCTCTCACCTAAAAATAGCATTCATCTGTGATATCTTTTCTCGTCTGCACTGATATGAACGGCATGGCTGCTTTATGGCCTGAGAGCTTACTGGACAGATACTGCTGGAGTTCAGAGCGGATGGCGTCCCGAGGGAAGTTTCCACTGTAGGAAATCACTCCACTGGAACTGCCTGGTGGCCCTGGTGGTCCCTGAGGACCAGGAGGGCCAGGAAGACCTCTGAACCCAGAACCTGCAAAAGATTTAAGTCAGTTTTATTGGCATTCTAATTTATGAAAGTGCACAGCAAGATGAGGAAGACTTGAATGTTGGGGTTTCAGCATCTTCATACTCACTGTGCAGATAACGCTGGACGTCCTCTAAGCTGTAGCCACCACCCACACCCCCATACGAAGAGGACACTCCAGGAGGCCCCTGGGGGCCGGGAGGGCCAGGCAGTCCTGGGACACCAGGTGGGCCAGGTTGTGAAGCTGAGCGGCTAATCATGTCATGGAATTCTGAGTCTGAGGAAGTGGAGGAAGATGGTGAGTAAGCGACTCTGCGTTATTTATCACTAAGTTTTCTCGGTGCTTTGAAAGTGTTTCTTTCCATGTTTGCATCTTGGAAACCAATGGCTGATTGGAAGTATTTAAAACACAACAGTATGCATTAAAAAATGATCAGCAATAATTTCAAATACATGTAAACCACATGTAAGCTAAGGAGCCAAAAATGTTGGCATGGTCCTTTAACTCTCCTGGAAAGACAAGTTTAGAGAATGTAAGTGTGCAAAGTAAGAAGAAGGTTCTTACTTCTCATCAGTGCAGAATAGTCAATCCTGGCAGTAGCAAAGCCAGGACCTGCTGGACCTGGAGGCCCGCGGGGACCTGGTGGCCCAGGCTGACCTCCAGTCATCCCCCTCTCTGAAGATGACAAAATAAAAGCATCGTAAGATGAAAGTTTCAGTTTGCTGCTTTCAAATCTAGTAAGGTTTATGAAGTTATTTCAGGTCAGTCAATTATCTAAACAGATGTAGATGTGCTCACCGTTCATGATTCTGAAGACATACGAGGCGATCTCCTGCACGTTGTAATTGGCTATAGTTCCTCCTGAAGCACCCGCTGCCCCTGGTTGTCCTGGTTGTCCTGGTGGTCCTTGCGGTCCCGGTGGTCCTGCCACATACCTCCTCACATCATCTCCTGAACAGATCACAGGAGACGGGTACAGTTTAGCCCAGAGAATCCTCTGACGGTCATATTATATGGAGCTCAATGCATTTCTTAAGAAAAGGGAACCACGTAAATCCAACAACAAAGCAATTTCTCAAATTCTTTGTCAATAAATGCCGAGCTCGGTTACATGTAAAAGCTCTAATAATGTAGAACAGATCACATCATGTATCTGACAATTTGACACAGCTAGATTATGCATTCTACTTACTCTGTAGCATGGCAATGAGCGCAGTGACAGACAGGGATCCAGAGCTAGATCCAGGGATTCCAGGAGGTCCAGGTGGTCCTGGAGGACCCTGAGCACCTATGCTGAAACCTGAGCCAGAACCTGAAAATTTACAACAGGTTAGTTGCACCTCTCTTCAACAATTTTAATTAGTAATGCTTGGCTATAGAAATGACTTACGCTGAATGTAGGCTATAAGGCGAGCGGAGATGTCCTCTATAGAGCCTGAGTAGGATCCAGGGATTCCTGGAGGTCCAGGTGGGCCTGGAGGACCAGGGAGACCAGACAGTCTGCTTCTGCCTGCATGGGACAAATCAGACATGTTCATATTGTGTGCTGTGAATCTGAACGTTTGTGTTCTTGTGATTGTGTTTCAGAGTTTGTGACTCTTACTTAGATAATCTGTGAGGTACTGACGCATCTCACTGGAACTACTGAAAGATCCCGGCTGGCCTGGAGGGCCAGGAGGGCCAGGAGGACCCTGTGGACCAGCGGGGCCTGAGGTGACTGAGAATGAGCCTGAGGTGGAAAAAAAAAATCAGACATTAATGACCCTGAAGAAGAAAACAGGACTCAAACTTTACAAGGAATTTGACTACAATAAGTAGTCATAGCAATAATTATGAGAGAGTTTTCTGTACCTCTTGAAGAGGCAGGAATTCCAGGAGCACCAGGGTCCCCTTAGTAACGACAAATAACAACAGAAGGATTGTGTTTACATGATGCACACAGGCAAACTGTATTTATGCTAATGCAGAGGTTCTCAATTTGATGGTTGTGACCCCCGCAAAGAATGGCAAAGTAAATCTGAAGGGTCAAGAGATAATTAAGGGGATAGGAAAGAAAAAAGAAATATATTTCTACTACACAAAGTTGTTTATTTTTAACTTTTGAAATACTGGCTGGTTATAGGGCTTTCTGGCCTCTAAAAATTATTAAAATTAACTCATATGCAATCTGTGACATTCAGACCCTGTTTCATTTGAAAGGATCACGCCTCAAAACTGTACAGAAGCACTGTTCAAAAAGTTCAGACAATAGACAATAGTAAATACTACCAGTGCTACGTGTATTGAAATATCAAAAGCTTTCCACGTGTTTACAGGTTTACCTTTAATTCCCTGTGGTCCTGGGAATCCAGGAGGTCCTGGTGGCCCAGGCGGTCCAGGTAGCCCATGACCTTCTCCATAAGATGTCACTGTAAGTTCATAAAAATATTATGTTAACGACACATCCTTAGCCTTACCATCATGACTAACAACTTGCTATTCTTCATAATGGCTTTTTCATTAACAAGACGATATCAGAGTAATATGATTAATGTGTGGTTGCTTTAGTAGCCCTAAAATGGACAAAATGATCATCGTTGATTGGTTGACTGAGTGCTGACCTCTCTCAGAGCTTCCTGGTCTTCCTGGCAAACCTGGCTGGCCTGTTTCACCTGTGACACAAATGAGAAGTCAGTTATTTATGATAGAATGGTTTATTTAGTGCTTGTTACTAATAATAACCTAATAATAATAATAAATTTAATATAAAATAGCACATGCTTAATTTGAGGCAAAAGCATTGGCAAAAGAGCTGGTGACTTAAAAGGAGGACAATTACCTTGGTACCCTCTTGGTCCAGGAGAACCTAAAATGGAGATATAAATGTCACAAGTTAACATAACTACTAAAACTGAAGGACAAATTTGGTTTTTAATGAGCAAAAGGGGCGAGACGACTTGACAAAACCAGATTACCTGTTGATCCTTTTTGCCCTTGAGGCCCAGGAGGTCCTGGTGGTCCTGTGTAGAAAGTTCCTGTTGGAAGAGCAGCATCAAAGTCAGCCATGTCACGGTTTTTAAAGAAGAAATATAAAATGTTTTCTGTTAAGGCTCTTTGTGTGTCTAATCCGTAGCCACAGAGCAGCAGCAGAGATTTTGGATCGTACCAGAGCTGGATGCAAAGCCTGCGTCTCCTTTCTCCCCTTTAGGTCCTGGCCTTCCATATCCTAAATAGCAAAAATGATGATTAAAGGCCTTCATAAGGAAAATCAATATTTAAAAAAAAAAAAAAAATTTGTGATCCATACTAAAGCTGTTTTAAAAAAAAAAATAAGAAGAATCCTGTTACAATCTAATCTTACTGTAAAAGAAATTTAGCCATTCTCCTTTCCTAATACCTGATAGAAGGTAGGCAAGGCTACAAATAAAATATACTGACATGTAGAGTTGAATATAAGTTTTATACGTTGACAAACCACACTTTACAATACACAACAAAATCCTGAAATTGCCAGTTCAAATACTTACCTGGCTGACCGGGAGGACCAGGAGGTCCTTGAGGTCCTTGTCTTGATTCTCCTAATGCAGAAAGTTTAAGCTATAGTCAGTGACACATTTTAAATAATATTCTTACATGAAGCTGTAGGAACAGCTTGCGGTCATTTTATGATGTCAAACAAATCCAACATGTAGGATTATGTACTGTACGTTGTTACCTGGACGTCCAGGAGGCCCTGGTGGGCCTGGCGGACCAGGTAGCCCTGAGATTCCACCAGAACTATGCTGCCCTAAAGCAGAACCAAAAATCAGGATGTTTCTCACTCCTAAATACTGGGATAACTTTTAGACAGCCTCACTTCATAAAAGTACTCACTCTCAGGTCTGGATGAGGTTATAGTTTCAGAAGTTCTCATTTTTATTCCTGGATCTCCCTGGTCTCCCTTATATCCTCTGTCACCTCTAGGACCTGTGAATCACAAAATCCAGCATCTAGGACATGAAGACTACATATCCAATCTGCAATGTTTACTGTTGCACTGAAAAGGGCGATGACCTACCAGGTTGGCCAGGCAGACCAGCAGGGCCAATGGGGCCTAAGGATGTAAATCCACATATCAAATAAAACCTTAATGACATGTGACAGTAATAATTATTGTAAATTATTGAGGGTTAGGATATATAAGTTATGCTAATGGCAAGTTCTGGACTATTTTCTGGGATGTCAAAGGTCAGACCTGATAATCCTGGAGGGCCTGCAGGGCCGGGAGGACCAGCAGGCCCAGGAGGTCCCGGGATCGCCACAGAGCTGGAGCCAGCTGGAAAAATACGCTCCAGGTCAGACATCTTCAGACTATACATTTTGAAAATATTTTAGAAAATCTAGAAAATCTTTTGAAAAATTTTGTTACCTGCATTAATGATTCTCCCAGCGTCACCGGGTTCACCTAAAACGGACAGACATGTTAAATCAGACACGGGTTCAAATCAACAGCATAAAACCTGCAAACCTTATGAGCTGATGTTGACAGTAACTGTACCTTTGATCCCAGGCCTTCCTGGATTTCCTGGGATCCCTAAAAGAAAAAAGTAATTATATGTTAAATGTTGACAGCAGTGAAAGCAAATGAGTAATGTATTTATCATAACTGGGTTACAGTAGATACCTGGTGGTCCTTGAAGTCCAGGTGTTCCTGAAAACAGGAAAAAACCAATAATATATCTTACTGTTTATTAACAAAACAATGATAATACAAAAAAAAAAAAAAATCACATTTCATATGATTGAGACATTCACTTTACCTGGACGACCTGCATCTCCGGGAGGTCCAGCAGGACCTCTGAGTCCAGGAGGCCCAGCAGGCCCTTGGTCACCTGAGGACCAAACAATAAGATAAACATGACAGAGATTTGGGGCAAAAAAAAAAAAAAAAANAAAAAAAAAAAAAAAAAAATGCAATAGTTGTGTCAGTCAGATAATATTTAAATATGTGCATTAAGTCCTTTCAGACATGAATTTGGTTAAATTGCTGGCATCACTTATCGGTTAAATTGGTGCTTTTTGTCATTTAAACATTGGCCTCCATTACAGCAAAGTGCCATTAAGGCATCAGATCAATTTCTAGCCATTCTATCATTCATTAAAGATGAATTGAAAGTGTCACTTGCTAGTTTTGTGTGATTGATCTGCACGCTATAAACAAAAATATCCAACATCAAAGCCTTGTAATTTTGTGCATGCGCACTGCATTTATTCACACAAGTGCCATGAAGGACTTTTACTAGGTCCTACCTAGTAAAATTATCACTGCAACTTTTACGGAAAAGTGACTCGAGGTCCTTTTCAAACATGAGGCTGAAGTGTTAAATTGCCAGCCAATTAACAGAATGGGCTGCATGTCTGAAAGAGGCTTTAGCGATGCCTCATTTACCTCTTGAGCCTTTTGCACCATCATGTCCAGAAACCCCTGATCACAAAAAAAAAAATAAATAAATATTACTGAATATCAGTTCTCGATATGAATCTAACAATCTGCCTAATAGCTTTGAGTAAACAGTAAGGACGGAACACAAGGATTAATGAGCAGGCTCCTCTCTGCTGCCCCCTGGTGGAGAATGCCATGTTAACACACTCCTATACAAACTGAGCAAAATGTAAAGACATGCTAAAAAATAAAGGCAGGTAGTAGTAACTAACTTTCTCATTTGGAAGCCTACAGTTATGTTTCCTCAAAATGATAAATCACTTTTAAGTGCTGGTACCACTTTCGTGGTTTGATCACACTCATCATCTTAATTAATCATAAACAATTCCCAGTAAACCAGTAAACAGACTGTCATGGATCAACGGAAAGTGAAATAATCTGAGGCTGAGGTCTCTTCACTCACCCATCGACCCTTTGACTCCATCTGCTCCGGGCATTCCAGGTAAACCAGGGTCACCTGAGGAGTGAAACAGCTGGATTAGGCCAAGGTTTATTTATGCTAATCTGACAGCTACAAATATAGCTGAATTCATGAGGCTGTACTGACCTGGTGGACCTCTTGAACCAGGATCACCTGAAGTGAACATGGATGCTTATGATAAAAACATTTGCTGACCCCAAAGTTAAAGCTCTAATCATGAAAAATATAACGTAGCTGCAACAAAACCTTTAATCCCTTGAAATCCAACATCTCCTCTCTCCCCTGTAGGGTGAGAGTGTGAGCAATATTACAGCAAATAAAATTCTACCTGCAAATTGTAACGTAACCCACCTTTCAGTCCGATCTCACCTCGGGGACCCTGAAAACCTGGTTCACCTAAAGATAATGTCAAATGTTAGACCTAACTTTAAGACATTATTAATACACCAATTCCACCAATGCGGAACAAGTTCCATTCTGGTTCGCGAACCTAATTTGGAACATTTTGGAGCATTTTGACCAAAATAAATTGATTTGGAAACCAGAAAATAGCAGGGCCTGAAGTGGGAACCGTGACGATATCATAAGTGGGCGTGCATTATTCTATTTCTGCGAGAGTGAAAAATAATGAAGTCAAAGTGTGTTCAGTGGTCTTCTGAACAACACAATTATTAGTATCAATTTGAACTCGTGTAACTCCGTTGGATTGAAGTAAATAAACAATGTGGTCCGTCATATTGCTTGTTTTTCTCTGATCTACTGTTGATTTAAAAAAAAAAATTTAAACTTCCGCTGTTCTTTCATTGATCACGCAACAGTTTCCAATAAAAATTGGTGAGAATGTGGGCTGGTTTGCTAGATTGCATCTTTGTTCCACAGATACCAAATTGAACCAGTTAAAGAACCAGAACTTTTCTGAGTGGAAAACCACTATAACACTGTTTTCAGTTGGTGCTGGTACATTAAGACAACATCCACCTCAGCAGGAATCTCCAGAACAAACGGAATGATCTGCTTGAATAAGGGAAAAACTGACCTTTTTGTCCAGGGAATCCAGTAGCCCCTAAAACAAGGAGATATTCAGCTGGTGAAGACGCACTTTTGCCACTAAGTAAAAATTATACAACTAAAAATATGTACTGTTGACATCTAATACAATTTTTAAAAATGTTAAATTTGCATAAATGGGGCAAAGCTTTGATTTTGTTTAACTCACCTTTTGGTCCTGGAAGACCAGGACCTCCGGGTAAACCTGGATACCAAAACCAAAGAGATGAGATCCTGTCCTTCCATTTCTGATTTCTGATTTATAAAGATGTAATTCGGATCAAACAGTATTCTGATGAAAATGAGCCATACCTGCTTCTCCTTTCAGTCCAAAGCCTGGCTCACCTCTGGGACCAGACGGGCCCTCACGACCCCTGATGCCTGGTGGCCCCTCGAGTCCAGGTTCACCTGATCAAACATTTTACATAATGGCTATGATTAACATGCTAAATGTCATCCTTATCTGACAGTTTAAAATGAA
This sequence comes from Lucifuga dentata, assembly GCA_014773175.1. Lineage (NCBI taxonomy): Eukaryota > Metazoa > Chordata > Actinopteri > Ophidiiformes > Bythitidae > Lucifuga > Lucifuga dentata. The sequence goes on along the minus strand of VXCM01000213.1, from coordinate 115,492 downwards.
GTTTTCTCTGTACCCATATTTCCTTTCTGTCCTTTAGGGCCCTCAGGACCTGCATGGCCAGGAACACCTGAGGTCAAAGGTCAATGTAAGTAAAATAAGATTATGATCCCACACATTAGCCATCACAGAGGATATGATATTTGGGAATGCTTCAAGGATAATGTTAATTAGTTATATTCCTTACCTGAAATTCCAGGAAGACCAGGATCTCCTGTGACAAGAAAAATGTGAACTCAATTACAAAAACAGCATTCATTGGATCCTGAACATGAAAATGATTTTGTAGTTACAGTTTTTGAACCCCGACCTTTAAATCCAGGAGGTCCAGGTTCACCTGAAACGTAAAAATGAAAGGTAAACATGATTCACACAAACAGAGACAGATGAAGTTAAGATGTCTATTTTCTATTAAATCATTTTACCTTTAAGTCCTTTTTGTTCCTTCACCGAGGACATGAGAAGAGCTGAAACGAAAAACAACAGTTCAATGAACATGAACATTATTGTGTGTGTGTGTGTTTCTGTAGTTGGTATATATGCACTACCTCTGAAAGCCTGAGACTGCATTTCAGAAGTTAGTATGCGCTGTATGATCATCTGAAGAGCGGCAGCATTTATGTTTCCTCCTCCGACGCCGGTTCCCAGGCCAGTGCCTACGTCGAAACTGGTACCAGATCCGCTAGCAGAGAAGGTGCCAGCCCCGACCCGGCCCTCAGCCCCACCGCCGTAACCTGTTCNCCGCTAGCAGAGAAGGTGCCAGCCCCGACCCGGCCCTCAGCCCCACCGCCGTAACCTGTTCCTGTACTACTGCCACCGCTTGTTCCTGTGCCACTGCTTGTTCCTACGCCACCACCGTAACTTGTTCCTGCGCCACCGCTTGTTCCTGTGCCACTGCCTGTTCCTACGCCACCACCGTATCTTGTTCCTGTGCCACCACCGCTAACAGTCCCAGCGCCGCTGTCAGTGCCATGACCACCACTGGAGCTTCCAGCACCGACAGCGACGCCAACTCCGGTTCTTGCACTCGTGCCTGCACCGGTTTGGTCAATGCGGGCGTTACCTTCACTGTCCATGTATGTGCCACCGTATATGTTGATGTCGTTCCGGCTGGTACGAGCGGCAAGGACGGAGGACTCAGCCTCCAGGGCCGCCACTCGATTCTTGAGCTTTCTCACCTGCTCAGCTGGGGAAGGACACATAACACATCAAAATGTGTCATTTGGCAAATTACTGCATCATTAATTACAACACTTCAATTTGATAATGCTTAAAGGTAGAATCTGTGATCCAAACGTAAACCAAAGCGTTGCCCCTCCGTCAAAACATATTAAACCACAGGACTGGAAGCTGCTATCAGATTTACTGACTGTAACAGCAGACAAAAAAACTAAATAAAAGTTCTTATTTCTGATCTGTTAAATGTTTGTTTGCATCAGTTTTGTTTGTGTATTTTCTATTATATTCAGCTGACCAACACATAAAATGCTTCTGTTCATTCTATAAGATAAACTCTTCAACGATCATTAGTAATTTAGCTCATTTAAATCTTCGATACAATTAAGGATTGTGACTTTAATAATGAAGATATATGAAATTTTAACTTCCCTGCAAAACACTGTGCTGTAAAATTACAAAAAAAAAGTAGTTAAAACTATTAAATCCAAGCTGCACATCTGAGCCAATAATATTACCGTTTGATATGACAGATAAAGTTCCAGAAGAAGATAATTGCTGCAATATTGTTGTGCAAGGAATTTGCTTCATAAATATTTTTTACATGTCTGATTTCTCTATAATTTTAGTACAAGTCTGGCTATAATGGGAAAATCAGAGGACTGTATGGCCTTGGTAAAATATGCACTCTAGTGCCCTCTAGTGTTTGTATTAAATATTATTTTGTTCTTATTTAACTTCTCAATGAACATTAGCCACGTGTTTTATAGTTTGACATTCTGCTAAAATCTCATTAGCAAAAGCCAACTTCGGTATAGTTCTGATAGTTTTGACTTATATTTACTGTAGAAATAGTTGAAATGTATAGTACTGTATAACTAAAATAATGAGAATAAATGCAGATTAGTCAGCTTTTACTGCTGCTGGAGACTAAAAACTTGAATCTGTTACATCATCAAGTAACAATTTCTGGAGCTGCTCCACTACAATCAATGCCAGACCCACTTTTTGGCAGCAGGACAGAACCTGCAGTCAATTTTCCAGGGAGAGGAGGACATTTGCTGTCTAATAGCTCTTAGCAGCACTGTGAAATAATGCTCACTTATCTGTAAAAGCCCAACAGGCATTTTATTAGTTCAAAAACAGCCTTCCGATCGCTGCAGAGCAGCTCCAGTGAGTTTTACATTTGCAGATCCATTAAGTGTGTTTTTCCGTTTTTACGAGTCAAAATGTAATTAAATGAGTCCTCACCCAGTGCAATGAGTCCAAAGAGGAGGCCCAGCAGAAGCAGGAGGAGGAGGAGGAGGCCCAGCAGCCATTTCCACCAGGAGCACCAGTCCTTCCCACAGCAGCAAAATCCTCCACCGCCGAGGAAACCGCTGTCGGTGCGAATCTCTGAAGATACAATGAAGAGAATGTTTTCACTAAAATATTCATCATTATGAGCATTTCTAAGCATCTGAAGCCTTGAGTTAACAGGAAGCTGTGTTTGATGTGCAGGATAGCTTATCTGTTCAAATTCTTAATATTTTTTTCACTTTCCATTTTCCTTTTCTTTAGCATTTTTACTTTCATTTTTCTAATCTTGAGTCCATAATCTCAGAGTTTTAATTGATGTATTTTAGGCCAGGAATTAGCCCAATTTTTGACCCATAAATGGATCTGAACAGTTTTTGTTCTTATTTGGATCTTTGTGTGTATGTTTTTACCTCTTTTGAAAAACTTTAGCCACAAAAAACTAAAACACTGATCATCATGAACCATTACAATCAAATCTTATATCCCATCATCATATCCTATCATAATGGTATCACATATACCTGCATATGTTGCTTTGTCTTTCATCACAACTCCAGATGGTCCATCTAATGAGTAAATATTACATAATTAATACACATGACTTACTTATTTTTAGTATTAATTTGCTTTGTGCTGCTAGAGATGTTAAAGTTGCTACTCACAGTAAATGTTGCCTGTCTCTGCCTTCAGCGGTGCCACCTCACCGTAGCTAGAGATAAGCTTCTCTTTCTTTATCGAATCTCCAGACAGAGACCCTGTAGTAACAAGACACATTAGAAAATCATTCTAAAATAAAGTTCAATTCAGTTCGGGTATCTCGGAATAAAACAATCCATCCTAATTGACCCAATATTTCAGCATGACACATTTAGTCCTAATTTAAGAGGGAAAATTTGGAAAACTTAGAAAATTACTACCAAGTTTTCCAGCATTCATGAAGCATGCAAAGTTGTATCAACCTGTTCAAAATTCACAGCAGCAGTGAATGAACTGATAAACATGCACTTAAAATTAAATTAGAAAGTCTGATTTAAAATTAAAATATTAATTGGATTAGTCCTGTTCTTATGTGTATGTATTGTAAAGCACTTTTTATTTCCTTGTGTATGAAATGTGCTATATAAATAAATAACCTGTAATCACTCAACAAAACTGTGTGCATACAACAGGAAATGAGATCTGTTATGCTTGACTGAAAATAAGGAAATAAAGCTGCAACAGTGACATATTGCGCATTTAAAAAAAAAAAAAAAAAAATTCTACCAAAAATGGAAAACTAGAACTTTGTCATGTCCTTCGTGCTTGCCCTGTAACCAAAACACATAAACTGTTTTTCTCATTTTTGTCAGAAATTATTTTCACATTCCAAATTTACCATCCTGTCTAGTAATTTTTTTTTTTTTACAGTGAAGATTTTTTAGCCAAATTCGATGAAAAGNACCATCCTGTCTAGTAATTTTTTTTTTTTTACAGTGAAGATTTTTTAGCCAAATTCGATGAAAAGTAGAATTATAATAATGATTTCAACTCTCTTTGTTGAGAGTGCAGTTGTCGACATCATCATACATGTGTAATAGCAAATTATTAAGGATGTATCTGGTGCATGTTAGGATATAATTCTAAAGACAAACTGCAGCATTTTTCCTAAAGGGGGCGGTAAAGAGATGGCTGACCTCCTCCGACATGCATGCCACTGCCGCTGCTGGTGAACTGTTTGCCGCTGTCTTTGGCCAAAATCAGCATCTCCGTGTCCCTCTTGGCTGGAACGTTCTCCTTCTCTGACAGCATGAACTTGTAGTCTCTCTTGTATGCATCCTCACTTTGGGTTCTAGTGGCTGAAAACAGAAACAGGAAATGAAAACTATTGTAACTATCTAATTTACTATCAATCCTTTCAGTTAACATTTAAAGGACCATACTGGCGATCATGCATGTTTTAGCCTAATATATTCAATTTTCATACATCTTATGTTACTGACAATCATTTCCCAAAGGATAAAACCGTATTTCAGCTTTCCTGATATTTTGCAAAATTTCTTAATCTTTCAAAATCAAATATTCAAACGATACACCCACCTTAAAAATTGATGTTTCACCTGCAAATAGTTACGCAGCCTTATGAAGTCATGGTTATTAAATTTTTTGATAAACGCAGGTCTTCTTATATTCAGTGGAGACAGACTCTGTGCTTTTTATTGCAATTTTATTTAAACACTAAAATTACAAAACTTTGAAAAAAACCTGAATACACATCTTGTTCGCGATGATAGATTACCTATCCCAAGCCTTATGAAGCCTTATGAAGTCACAGTCTTTTAAATTTTTCAACAGAGGCAGGTCTTCTTTTGGTACTATATTCCCCGGTGGAGACATACATTCACTCCGCCCTTTTTATCGCTCTTTAATGCTAAAATTACGACACTTCAAAAAAACCTGAATATACATGTTGTTCATGATGGTGGATTACCTATCTCAAGTATCAACAAGATTGATTTTAATAGCATACCAGAATGAACTGAAACCAGTGGCAGTCTGGAAGGTAGGAGAAAAAAAATTACTTCACCATTCCAGTAGTATGGGAAATGATTGTCAGTAACATTACAAGCATAAAAAAATGAATATATTAAGCTCAAACATGCAAAATGGCCATTATGGTCCTTTAATTATGCTTTATTCATGTCTGATTGGTTCCATTATATGTATGTTTTATCTGCTTTTCTCTATAAACCGGTATCTCATAAAGTTAACGAATACTATTACTTCCAGAATTTGAAATTTGCATTGAATGTGAAAAATATATGAAGAAAAGTAATATAATTGATTTTTTAATCAATTAAGGTAAATTAGATTGTAGTTAATTTGTATCGTTCTGAGTTTGCATAATAATAGACATTACCTGGGACTATGGATTATTTTCACTGATGATTAATCTATTGATATTTTTTAATTAATTGTTAAATCGATACATGGTAAAAAAAAAAAAAAAATGTGTGATGTCTTCAAATATTTTTTTTAAATATGTACACCAGCAGAATGTTTATAAAAATGGGCATAAATAAATGGCAAATCATATTCTGTATATCAAACTATTAACAGTAAAACAAATAAATACATTGACAATCAGATTTTTAAATTTATTTTACTATTAATTATTCCTTCTGCTCTCACACAAACTGCTGTGGACTTACTTGTAGAGACTCCAGTGCTGACGACACCCCCACTGTGAGACACATTCTTCTGTACTCCATACCCTGTGTACACACACACACACACACACACACACACACACACACACACACACACACACACACACACACACAAGCACCTTGTTATGTTACATATTTATTGACGGCAAAACATTGTGAAGTGAAAAGTGTGTCAGTAAACGTGTCATCATACCTCCTAGGTTAGCATTTATGTTAGCTCCACTTGTAGTGAGTACGCTGCCAGATGTGGGCGCCAGATTGTTCTGGAATCCGTAAACTGCAAACAGAGATACAAAAAAATCTTCGCCAGAATGTTCCACACTATGTTACACACCACTTGACACTGACACCTGCATTTGTCCTCTTGTCATTCACACCTACCACCTGGACCCAATGAGTCACCTGACCAAGGTGTGAACGACGCTCAGATGATAAATGTTGGTTTGCTGCTTATTTGTCTCAGCTGAACAAGCTACTTGGATGAGTAGTGATTTTTTTTTTTTTTAAACAAACAGCAAGTCACCATGTTGTTACCTTGAACTGCTAACACTAATAGTGTGCATACACTCTCTACCCCGTGGTCTCACCTGACAATGAGGAGGGTGAGGTGGGGCTGAGCAATGGGGATCCCGCCGACATGTTGTTGGTGCTGACCTGGTAGGTGTACGTGCTGCTGCCGCTGCCAGCGGCCACCGTGGGGGAGGAGGAGGAGGGCAGGGTGGAGGTGGACCAGGAGAAGGCTGGGAGGACCGAGTCCATCATGACGGAATCATACTGGCCTGATCGCACACTGGTGTCACACAGGCCTGATTTCAGACTGACGTCGTACTGACTGGTTTTCACGCCAGAGTCGTACTGGTCTGATTTTACACTCATATCATACTGTCCAGACTTCACACCAGAATCAAACTGCCCTGATTTCAGACTCATGTCGTACTGGGATGATTTCATACCAGTAGCATACTGCCCTGATTTCAGACTGGAATCATACTGGCCTGATTTTACACCAGTATCAAACTGCCCCGATGACAGACTAATGTCATACTGAGGTGATTTCACACCAGTAGCATACTGCCCTGATTTCAGACTCATATCATATTGTCCCGAATTCACAATAGTGTCATAATCGCCTGTCTTCAGACCAAAATCATACTGGCCTGACTTCATGCCAGTATCAAACTGCCCTGATTTCAGATTGGAATCATACAGGCCAGTCTCACTGATACTGTACTGGCCTGATCTTACGCCAAAGGAACCAAAGGAAGTTGAAGCTGGAAGGAAGAAAAGACACAAAGACAACAATCATATAGAGTGTATATATCATAATAAGCTTACAGCACCTGGTATTCCTACGCTGTCTCCCATCAAAGTACTAACCAGGCCCAACCCTGCTAAACTTCCGAGATCGGATGAGATTGGACGAGATCAGGTGTGTTCAGGGTCGTACCACCCTGAACACGCCTGATTTCTATAATAATGATAGAATAAGATTAAATAGAGCAAAGAACTAGAAAAATACTTGTTATATGCACATACATATAGTCTTGCCAGTTTTTAAAGCCATATTAATGGAATTCTGGCCACTAGGGGGCAGAAAAACTCTTTTTAAGTTGTTCTTGAACAATGTGATATTGACATGTTTGCTTTTTCATGCCACACACACATCCTGCTGTCCCTGCTTTTCGCAACAGAATGAATTGTGAGCTCTTCCTTTAACCAAACCGTGCAGCATTGTAGATTTGTTGCATAAAGACTTTCAAAGACTTTCTGATTTCACAGTGGGTCAATCCTGAGCCCACGTGAACGTATCAGGAATGCATGTCAGACTCTATAAATCTGTTAGGTTTGACATGGGAACTGGGGCTGTGGATGAGGGTGCACGTGTGTGTGTGTGAGTTTATGTTGGTGAGAGGATACCTGACTGAGTGGCCACGGAGACAGTCTTGGTTTCCACGCTGGACTTTTTGGGGACAGGCAGGGTGATGGAGGCTGAGGAAGATCGAGTGGGACTCTCGCTGCTGGAGCGTCCCGCCTTCAGCAGCTTCTTTACATCATCCAGCTCCGTCCCTGCAAAACACACACACACACACACACACACTTAACAAACAATACACGTTCTACAATATATCTTAAAAGCAAAATCTGGGACTCATGTATCTCAAAATTATTCAAATTTTATGAGCTGTATCAGTTGTGATTATAAATTATGCAGGTCTAAAATAAAAGGACCATACCAGTGATTTAGACCAATAAATACAACCCCACATACTGCATAACTACCAAGCATTTTTCATTCCAGTTCATTAACATCAACTTGTAGAAACATACTTGAGAGAAGTAATCCAACACAGTGAACAATATGTCAATTTTTTTTTTTTTTTTTTTAATCAAAGTTACTTAATTTAAACCATCCAAAACTGAGCTGCACGAAAAAAAGTGTAACTAAACTAAACTAGTTTTACATTTTGGAACAGGGTTGTTAAGAAAATGTGTATGCAGGCAGTATTTATTGGGCTCAAACATGCAAAATCATCGGTATAGCCCTTTAAGAAGTGGGACTTTAAAAATGCACTATAGTAATCAAAGATCAACTTAAAATGAAGTAAGGTTCAGGAAAGATTTGTTCTGTAATATTCGATCCGAAGTTGGCAGGGTGTGACTAAAATCGTGTCAGTTACTCAGTCTGACCAGCAGGGGGAGTAATCACAAACTGAAACAGTCTGACCTTCTGCTGTTTTAGTGACTCATCTGTGCCATTTTTGCCACCGCAGATCCTCTGGCCTGCAAGCTTCTTCCCACAGGAACACGACGTAAATAAACCTGTGAGCTTCACTGCTCCAACCTGACTCTTCTTATTGTGCCTTAAAGCTTCTGTCTGAGCACTTCTGCATATGTTTCTGATTCTATTTAGATAAATCAATCTGTTTTTGTGTTTCTGAGTCTGGTTTGATTCATGTTAACAGCTTCCAGACTATTTGGAAAGATTGGAAACATTTTTACAGCCCTGAAAAGAAACAGGACTTTTTAAAATGTTGCTGCTGCAAAACTCTCCATGTTATCAAAGTGTGTGTGTTTTTTTTTTTTTAATCATTTATTGAGTACTAAATCCCTTATTTTCTTAAAACAAGTGGAAAACCAAATTCATAATAATAATGTAATTCATAATAATTTTTCTAAATTACACAAAATGGCAATAATTTGTAGAAAATTCTTATGCCTTGATTTATTTTGGGAACAGAAATAATCTAACTGCACAGATTTTGTTGAAAAAAAAATAAGACTTTTAGATCTCAATAACAGACAAAATGACTCGTTAAAATGGAGACTTTTTGCAGATCGACCAGACTGATGAGGCTGAGATTTCATGCAACAGAGAGCTGCATGAAAGTAATTTTCTTTGCATGAAATATTGAAAACCACACCAAACATCTGACAGCAACATAACTCAAAATGTATTCTGCTCTAAAGCGACCCACATGCACCCTGTAAAATCTTTTTACTATCCAAGTGGATCTTTGAATGAACACATGATTTGTTGCTTTATGAGGAGTTGCATAACCAGTAGTGAATGGATCCAAGTGTCTCAAGTGGTCTTACATCTGGTGGCGGTGGGAGAGGCACTTTGCAATCTGGCTCTGATCTCGCTCTCTGGACAAACACACACAATGGACAAGGAATCCAGATTTAATAAAAGTTAAGCCAGGACAATTCACAGTCAGATGGTGCAGAAATAATGAAGGGAGGGGAAAAACAAGGAGCCATTATGGCATACCTCTGCTTTCGCTCCTCCCTCTGGAGCCTGAAAAGAACCCAAGAAAGTACACAGAATGAGGATAAAGCTGGAGGAAAATGGTGTGATTAGAAAGTATAGAAACCCATGCAGCTGTCACTCTCACTTACAATAGTTTCCATAATCTTTGCGTGTAAGTTCAGGAGAGGAATTACCACTGGAACTCCCTAGAAGAAAACACAATAGGTTAGCAGAGGCGTGAACTCCACCCTTGTGCCTGACAGTTTCCTTCTCTTCTCTGTTTCTGGTGCAGAAATGCCAACTGTGCAGCTCTTATTTTATTAAGTCTAACAGGATCCACGCTCACCGTCATAACCTCCTGAGCGGCTAGATATATTCTTCCTGTCCCGGAAACCTGGCAGCAGGCCTCCTGACGAGGCAGCACTCTGACTTCTCCTGGCATTGCCCGACGAGCTGGATGACCTCACTTTTGTAACGGAGCTCAGCAGGTAACTCTCGCTGCCTGCGCTTCCGAACTCATCTCCGTCGCCGAAGAGCCCCCCTCCATCGCCTCCACCTGAGGAGTCTCCTAGGAAGACTCCTGAGGAGGAGCTGTAGCTTCTCCCATTCACACCTACAGAGGCTGGAGGAGCACAAAAAGTTAGCTTTGCTTTCCTGTTAACCATTATTTGATCAATCAACAACATGACTGATATTTTGAATAAATAGTTATTTGACAATGTGCACAAGACATTGTGATGTCAGAATGGGCAGCAGCTGGTGAGTTGTGATCGCCCTCTGCTGGATTTTAAGTAAAAGTCATTTTAATTGTATCAGTGTCAGTTCCACATAAAGCTGCAAGCTATCCTGAGAAATTCCATCCTAAACTGTTAAAAGCCATAAAACTTCTATATTATATCATGAAAAAGCCACAGTATATATTAAATGTAAAATAATTCTCAAACCTGATATAAAAATGTATCATGTGGTCCATTTATTCGTTTCTTTTAGCCAATCAAGGTTGATTATATGACACATCATGATTTTAAAAGTCAAAATCACAAAGTCAAAATGTTGCCATCACAGTTTTGATAATGGATTAATTGTTTAAGTTATTCATCAAGAAATAATGTCACATATTCAGTAATTATGCTCCAATATAAAAATTTGCTGATTTTAAAATTAAAATCTTAGGTTTCTTAATATTATAAGTTTGAAACTGTAATCTTGGGTTGTGATGAGCAATGGTCACTATTTTTGACATGTTAGGCCCTTAGAAAATAAATAAATAATTAAGATAATCATCTATTGGTTATCTATAGAAGAAAAATATTCATTACTTGTAGTCCTAAGTGCATCATCTAACACTATGAAGGCTGAAAAAAGCAAATTTGCATGAGATTTTTTTTTTTTTAATAACCAAAGCATCAAGTTACATAGAGGAATTTAAATCCTAACAATCTGGGAATTATAAAAAGTTTTTAGAGAATTTAGTCAACCTGATAACAAGTCTTTAACAAGTACTTAACTTCTGCAACTTGAGTTCATTTCACTGTTTAAGGATTATGGATTTGAGTAAAAGCTAAAACACTTCTGCATCCCAAATTCAGCCTAAAGACTGATTCAGAACTTCCACTTCCCACTTTTGAATCATCGGTAGTTTCCTCACATGAGGTGAAATAAGTTGTGCTGCTGTTCTGGCTTAAGACATTCTTCTCCACGCTCAGCCCTCCAGCACTGCTGGACATATTCCTGTGATTTGATCCGCTGGTTCCCTCTAGCAACGAGAAGACACACAGCAAAACAAGGAGACGTTGTTACTCACGGGCCACATCCTTCAGAAATGCTCACTGTAATTACTGTATTATGTTTAGGGATCCTGCCAGTAATTAAAGCATGCATGAGTGGAGGAAGGACACACTCACTCGGTGGTAGAGACGTCAGTCTAGTTGTTGAAGTTACAGTTTCTGTCGCAACTGATAGTGAACAAAATAAAGAAAATTAGTACTCTGTAACATTATAGCACGTACATTATACTGTGTGCTCATTTTTGTACTATCCACAGAGTTATATGTACAGTAAACTTCATCATATTTGACACTGGGTGTAGTGCTGAGTATTAGCTTTGAAAAAAAGCTCAGAAGTCAAGAATAACCCTAAAACCTCTAAGATAACAATGGAAACAATGGGAATAGCCCCTAAAAAGCCTGAAAAAAAAAAACCTCAGGAAAGTTGGAAAAAACCTAGTGTGACTTTTTGGGGTTATAAAGCAATCATTTTTTGGTAACAGCTGAAATGCTTCAATAGAGAATCAGAGTGTCATTTGAGAGCTCATTCTCATACCCAAGTAGAAAATCTCATCAGCATCTAACTAAAGATTTGTTTAATTCATAAATGTACAAATGTACAATGTTCATAAATGTCATTTCAGATTTTTAAAAACCAGGAGACTTTTCTTGTTTGTTTTATATGTCTTTAAACATACAGCTAATCTCTAATAAAGACTAAAGATACTGTTAATGAACTGAATTGAGTTAAAAACACAATCTGTGATCTGAATGTAAAAAAAAAAAAAAAATCGTCGACCAACCAGCAAGAATCAAAGCAAGAAGAAAACCTGCTGTCACTCTCAAACAAATTAGCAGGTCTTTTAATATTATCATTCAATTAAATCTGAGTTATTAATATTTCTGATGCTGTTAAAAGTTTGTTTACATCAATATTTTGGACAGGCAAAAAAAAAAAAAAATCTAACTTTAAGGTGGTATCACCTGAACATTTAAGTTTAAAGAATTAGGGAATTTCACAAAATAACATGAAAACTAAAATATGTAATAAATGTTTTAATGTTTAGGAAAAGTTAGTGGTAAAATATGTACCCAAGTAGTATTTGTTGGGTGTAAACATGGAAAAACAAAAGTATGGTCCTTTAAAAAACTATGGTCTAAAAGGGGAATCTCAACTAAATTAAATTGATCAGTTTTCTTTTCTGAGGCTGTCACATTATTCTTCCATGTTGTTTCTTACAGACTCAAATGTAAATTGACGCTGATGATTTTTCTGAAAAATAATCTGCAGTATTTATAACTCAAAAACTCTCTTTCTGAATAGTTTTTCTATAGTTTAAGTGTAGATATAGTTATTATTTAAATCAGAAACTGGCTCCATAAATCTCTCTTTAGTCTAATAATGCATGAAGCACATGATGTCCTTGTGAAATATGGATATAATGGGAGAAATTATAAATATAAATCAAATTATTGTCACTATTCAGCCACTAGGGGGCCTCTTGCAATCCAGCTGCAGTCTCCTGAGTTTTACTGGATTCTTAGATATTTGTAAATTCTTTCCCCATTTCATGCTTCCCTCCTCTTCCTCAGGCCTCTTAAAAGTGACTTTCACAAAAAGAGGATGAAAATGTCTGATTATATGTTTCTGTTAGACAGCGTCAAACATATAATCAGACGTTCTTTGACCTTTTCATCCGTCCTCAAAGCTGTAAAGCCAAGTTGGGTTGTTACTGTATATGACTTTCATATTTACTATTGGAGCAAGAAGAGGAGGAAGATCATCACTCATGGCAGTAGGCGTGATGGAACCACTAATTAGGCCTTAATGAGAATGGAAATGTGGAGCAGAGCAGTGAAGGCGTGTTGTTAAGACCCAAAAAGAGGCAAGCAGCACCCAAGAAAAGGCTGGAAACATTTTTAAAACTCATGCACTGAAGATTTTTTTTTTTTTTTTNGGGGGGGGGGGGGGATTTTATGCCCTGAAGTTGTTTTTGTGACAGTAATGAACAAATAACTTTTTATACACAGTAAGCTTTCTAACGAGGAATCACATTTTTTAATGCACTTATTCAAAGGTTAATCTTTTCTTTGATTTTCGAGCACAGAACTTAGAAACTTAAAGGACCACACTGGTGATTTTGCATGTTTGAGCCCAAAAAGATACAACCCACAAACATTTTATGTTACTGCCAGCCATTTTCCAAAACATTCTACTGGAGCTGTTAGAATTCTTTTTCTACCTTCCAGGCAGCCACAGTTCGTTCAAATACGCTATGAAAATCAACTTGTAGTGACTTGAAATATGCTTGATGTAGCTATTCCATCAAGCAAATAAAATGTCTATTAAAATAAAATTTTTTGTTGAAGTTAATTTACCCATCCAACACGAAGCTACACAGAAAAGAATATCTCTGCCGCAGGGAATATGGTCCCAGGAGAAGACTGTTTTTCTCAGCAGCCAAAAAATTTAATTTTAAGGTGCATGTACCACCTGAATATTTGATTTTGAAAGATTAGGGGAATTAGAAAAAACTATATTACGGTTTTCTATTTTAGAAAATGGTTGGCAGAAACATAATGTGTATGTGGTACTTATTGGGCTCAAACATGAAAAATCATCAGTGTGGTCCTTTAAAAATCCCTGCGTGCTCACTGTTATGATGTTTTAGTTGCTGTTCTGCATCTATGGATTTAATACTTTAGAAATTTATTCAGAAATCTCACCCTTTTCTTCTGACAAGCCTCCTGAGAAGTCCCTCTGTCTTGTTAAATCGTCCATCCCATCTTATCTGCTGAGGTGATGATAAAATATTGACCAGCATCACAACCAACGTCACCATTGTTAATCAACTGTTTGCTGACATATCACTGTGATTAAATGCCATTCTAAGAGACAGCTGAAGGTCAAAGATTAAACGTGTCACCACAACATTGACACAAATCACAGAGATTTGGGTTTAAATAAGGTGAATTATATCTTTAACATTAATCTGAGACAAATATATGCCATATAATACTTTAAGAGATGAACTGAACAACCTGAACAACCTGTTTTGCACAACTGTAACAAAAGCAGAAATTACAGTTCACCTGATAAAGTAAAGGAACACATTCTGCTCTTACAGTGGCTATTCAAAAAACGTAATTTCAGATGTGAATAATGGAGGCCACAAAAAAGGCTCAGGCTTCTATAAAGCATCATCATCATCACCATCATCATCAGAAAGAATCCTACAGATTTCAATAGACTTCAGATTCACTTTGTGTCTTTGAAATCCAAACTAACAAAAGAACAAAAGAAGCCAGTGGATCAGGGTACAACTCTGAAAGACTCCTCACCACACCCTGCAGCTCAGACTTTAAATCCATCTACCAACTTTGGAAACTTTGGAAAAACATAAGTATGAATATTTCCACAGCTGAGTTCCTCCTCCTATGCAGCAGCTTTTGGGGGAGTATTTCTAAACGTTGACAAAAGTAAATTAATGATCTGAAATTTCCATAATCCAAAACTTTGCGCACTGCTTTGGTGAGTTCCGACACAGAAGTTTCATTTAACAACTAGAAGACTAATCCTGCGACACTGAATGATGCAAATAGAACAGCGAAATGAGATTCTGATGCCAAAATGGCACTTCTGAGTACCACAGCCAGAAAATAAACACTTTTATGATTATAATAGGGAGTTTTGAGCAAGTCCATCCAACAAAGCCAACAAATCTGCAGCCCCAAAAAAGCGTTTTTTAATGTTTTTCTTTTTTGCGCAGCCCATCACCACCAAAAGTGCCATAATGCAGTAATTAGTGCAGGAGAGTAAATATGCAACAGCCATGTGGTAGAAATATATCCACAACAGACGCATCCAGCATCAAAACAACTTTTTAAGCTTCCAGGTTTGCTCCAGATCCGTTACCTTCAACCGACTCGGTGCAGCCACAATCAAATCAAATCCCAAATCCTCAAGAAACACCGACTGATCCGGTCACGCAGGGAATAACGTGTTTATAAGAAGCTGACGTGCCGTGGTGGGATGTTCCCAAAGTCCTCCGTCCTTTTGTGCTTTCGCTCAACTTTCCCAGGCAAGTCAAAACAGAGATTTGGGCACCGGTCCCAGCCGCGCCCATCCGAGCTGCAGCTTGGCAGGCAGGTGTATGGAGGGCAGTGAAAGCTGGATTACAAAATGCAGCACCTCAGGGAGCCAATTAATGTGTCAGTCCGAGCCCTGAGGAGACAGATAGCCCAGTAAACTCTGCAGGTATGGCGGAGAAACTCCGGAGTTAAGTCACCAACTCTGCAGTGTTTGAGACCAGGAGAAGAGGGGTGTTTTGGGGGTGTTTTATGGTGTAACATTTCNTCCCCCCCCCATACACACACACACACACACACACACACATACTGCACATAGCAGGATCTATTGTGCGCATCTGTGCATCATCCATCCAGTTGCGGTTGGATCACATCTGGCGCACACATTGGAGAAAAATTGAATTTTTTTTGTTGATTTCAGCTGATGCGTCGTTACAGAAACAAACAGCATTGCATCATATAGATTTATGTGAAGGCAAAAGCAGCAGATACATGCAGCTCTCACTGGCTACTAATCTGTGTAAACTCTAATTACTAGATCTATAATCTATGCGTACAAGCGGCATGCCTCAGCAAGTATTAGTGTCTGGCATGTGTCTGAGATTCCATGTTTCATCCATGTTCTCCCATGATGCTTCCATGAAATTCTTTTAACCATGTGACCATTATAAAAAAAAAAAACAAAAACAAAACAAAAAAAAAGCTCACTATCCATTTATTTAATTTTTTTCGCAATTCTAGTCAAATTAGATGCTTTCTTCCTCTGGCAACCACAAGTGCTCCCTCACCCACCACACCCAGTGTGGAGACATTCACCCACCCAGCGTGACTCACAGCCAGCATGACTGCAATCTGCTCAAATGATGGGAAACAAATGGCCCCAAGCGCAGCGTATATAGAGGAGGAGCTGCTCCAGTCTCATCTATGTGTAAGGTTAAATAATGCCATATGATGCGTAACGGAAAGGGATTGTCTTAAAATAGCAGATTGCAGGAGTGAAAGGAAAGGGATTATCCGGACTGTCTGCAACATTTTGGAGAACAGGTGTGTGTTTAGTTCTCAGGATAACAGTTTTCCCAGATAAATGCTCACTCATCTAAATAAAACATCTTAAAATCAACTTCAAAAGTCTAGGAAAGTTTACTCATTAGTTACGTTTGTTTAGTTGTTAACTTAAAGGACCATACCAATGATTTTGCAAGTTTGAGTCCATAGCCAAATACATATCACATTACTGCCGACCATTTTCCAAAACATAAACCCGTATTTTAGAATTTAGTGTTATTTTGCCAAATCCCTTGATCTTTCAAAATCAAATGTTCAGATACACCCAACTTTAAATTCAATGTTTTGCCTGAAAACACTGATTGTAGAAGACAAAGTCATTTTAATTTGTTAGTAAAGCAGTCTTCTCCTGAGACTATATTCCCGAGCGGAGACATACATTTTCTTCTGTGTAGCTCCGTGTTGAAATGCTAAAATTACAGTACTTAAACTAAAAAAACAAGACATTTTGTTCTGTGATGGATTATGTCTCTCAAGTATGTTTCAAGTCTCTACAAGTTGATTTTTAATAGCATACTGGAATAAACTGAAACCAATGGCTGCGTGGAAGGTAGGAAAAACAATTCTAATATTTACCACTCCAGTAGTATTTTTTGAAAAATGTTTGGCAGCAGTATGGGGTGTATGCTGGTTGTATTTATTGGATGTAATCAGCAAAATCACTGGTGTGCTCCTTTAATTGAAAAACATAAGACATTTGGTTCGATCCATAACTTTCGACATACTGTCAGGCATTACTAATCAAATCTGATTTCCGTTTCAATTCTTCACTTGGGTTTCAGAGTCGGTTTTCATTTACCACATAGTTTTTGCTGTTTTTGCTATTATTATTAGCACTGGAACATTAAAAGCTACAGCCAGTAAGCGTGAAAGGCTTTGGCGGTGGGGACAGAAAACACCTATGACTCATCCTAACATTCATATAAAGTGATGCACACCAAGTTGTCAGCATGCAGCTTTCTTCATATGACAAAATATTATTATTTCTGGAGTTTTAACACAAATACAAGACATTCTGGGAGGTATGCTAGTCACATATTTTCTTAAGAATTTACCAGTAATCTAATTTGATGAATTGAAATAATGACTAATAGTAAACTCTGAAATGACTTTGAAAATTGTAAGTAGACATTTTAATTTTGACTTGAATTAGACAAATCTGTGTCTTTACATTAATGATATGATGTGAGATTTTGCCTGATTTCTCATGTTGGTGAGATTTGGGGATGATGGTAGCAGTTTAAAACATAACAGTCTGAGAGTTCCAGTATATTTTTGGTATGAAATGTGGTACCAATTCAAAAGCTAATGGTGCACTGAATCATTTGAGGTTTGTCGAGTTTCTACGACATTTACACATTAATGACTCACTGAGTGATTGAGTCTTGACATTATGGTTGTTGTCAGGAAACTGGCACTTTTCCTCAGGCAAACCAGAAAACATTCACTGCTGGAAAAGATGTGTAATATTTCTTTCCTTCAGCTCAAAGCCATATATAACCCACTGTGGCCTACAAAAGAATCTATAGCTACCTCTGTAGCATTATCAAGTCGTCTGATGAAATCCCCTGTAGTCATGCTAACAGGCCTATCAGAATTTGTTAATTGCTAGTAATAAAAAATAAATACATAGTACACAGAAGAAATGAAAAAAAGTCCCTGGCTGGAGTTTGAAGAGATATTTTGGACATTTTGACATCTGAGATACAGACATGGTACCTACAGGGTATTTATGGACTTGAAACTCTGTTCTAAGTTAAGATGGTAAACCAAAACCTCGCCACAAAAAGGACAGAAGACAGATTCCAGGAGGCCACTTCGTGTTTGTGTGTGTGTGTGGTCAGGGCAAAGGGGAGGAAGCTTCAGGAATCCTCACTGGATTTTATCTGCACTGACCTCCATATTCACATTAAGCAATGCCATGTGATGACATGTGGTGCATTTTGGGATAAGCAGAACCATTGTTCAGAATCCTTTTTACTTCAAATTACCGTTTCTAGGCTGTCTCTTAAATTATTCATTAATAAAAAAAAATCCTTAAAAATTATTATTATTATAATTAATTATCCATATAAGCTAATACACCTAGAAACATTTAACTTTTAACATTTAATAGTATACTCATCATATTAACAAAACCACAGCCTCCACTTAAAAATGGATAGAGTATATCTTACATTTACAAAACAGGAACACTTGCACTATGGCATTGAATATATTTTCTAAAATGGGAAATTCATTATGGACTTTCATTCTGAAAGTAATGAAAGTGCGTGTGTAGTTTTGATGTTGAATGTTGGTCAAGTTTTACCATTATGTCACCAACAATGGCAAGAGAAAATACAAACAAATTTATAAAAGATGTGCAATAATCATAAAGTGACAACTCTATAGCAGCTAAGAAGCATAGTAAAGCAACAGAAAATTGCTTAGTCAAGTAAAGCAATAGAACATTGCTTTACTATGTTTTTGGCTTTAAAGCTGGAAAAGAACAAAGTGCCTACAGACAGACAGAGGGAAGATTCCAACTCAGAGTTCATGCAAAGATTATATCAAATTAAAATTCAAATAACACACTAATCACAAATACAATCACCATAAAACGAGTTGATACCGGTGTAATCTGCGCCCCCCCTCCCAAACAGAGGTACTCACGTCTCCTCCAGCAGGCTCCAGACAGGCACCACACTTGAAAGTGATGTGGGATGGGATCTGGGTGACTCGGGGGTCGAGTCTGGTCCCCTCAGAGCTCTGATTTCACAGTGGGGCAGAGGGCAGCAGAAGCAGCGCTACATGTTGGTATATATCCTGACCCTTTAGCACTCGATGCCTCTTCCTTTGCTTCCCATTCCTCAACACACAAGAGGTGAGGTGCAAACAGTTATGAGTTCATTCAAATGGGACTGCACAAAGTGAGCTGTTGCCATTTTGATGGAAATTGAAACTATGTCGAGCTGAAAATAGACGTCTCAGGACCAGGACTGTTTTCTCAGCTCATTAGTTGGTGATGAGATGATTACTGAATAACATTAAATGACATAAGAGTGGAAAAGCCCCCCCCCACACACACACACACACACACACACTCACTTTCAAACCAGTAAATACATTTAGACTGACTTTAATAAACAGAAGTTTAAAGGACCATACCAGCGATCCTGCCTGTTTGAGCACAAATATATATGTCACTAACATAACATGTATGCAGATTGTATATATTGGGCTCAAACAGGCATGATCGCCGGTATGGTCCTTTAATGCTTAATCTCTTACTTGCGGTCATGCAATGCAGCAGAATCAAAACCATAATAGTGCTGGTAAAATTCGATATGGTGAATCGTGATGAGGTCATCTTTTAAGAATGATCTTTTTTTTTAGCTTATCTTAAAGGCATCTGTTATCCATGTTTGTCTTCTGTCTGCAGCTGCTTGTCATCAGAAGTATTCAGGTTGCACCCAGCTGAAACTGATGTTTAATTTGTTCCGTGTTCTGTCCAGACACAGATCTTGGTTCCTTTTTTTTTTTTTTTTTTANTTTTTTTTTTTTTTTTTTAAATATGAATCACTATGAAAACAATGCAACACACAGCCTAACGATCTTTGGCTAAAATATTAGTAATTTATACATTTTTTAAAAAGGTGGTGAGTGAACAACTCATCCCCGTTGTATGACCGCTTCCTGTTCCTGAGAAAAGGGGGGAAAGTTAAATTAAGAAATGGCTGTGTTTGAAGCTGAATGGAGAGTAATCACATTACCTTTTCCACACCACATGTAGTTAAATGCTTCAGCTACGGGATCTCAGCCATGCAGCACTTGGAGGTCACCAGCCTCCTGGACATGGGAGTAGTGATGCATCACTGCTGACCCATATGAGAGGAATTACTAGGCTGCACAGACATGATATGAGGCTGTAAATTATTTTTGAATGCCCACTGTTTGATAAAAAAAAAAAAAAAAAATTGGCAGTCACCCCATGTGTCCCATCACAAATCTTATTGGCCCAGACATTACTAAGGTTATATTTATTGCACGAGCAAGGTGTAGTATTTCATGTCAACTATTCAAGAGAGAGAGAGAGAGAGAAAAGAAAGAAAATAGGTCCTGACTCATACCATAGTAATTATCCTCAACTCTTAGCCTCTTGAGATTCATAAAATGTTAAAATCCCCATTCCCTGGGGTGTGAAATATCAGCCAGCCAAGTTGTTCAAGTTCAGGCAGGGTAACGTTTCAGTTATCCTCAAGGTTACAGAAAGATAATTAAAAATGACTCCGCACATCACCTCAAAATAAACTGAAAGGGGCATTTTAAACTCAGTCTACATGTTTTCTTTTTTGGTGTTTAAAAAAAAACAAACAGATGAATCACCTTTGTTGAGAAGTGGTGAATCACAATATGACTCGATTTCAAGAAGAGGAGCTGGTAACCAAGAAAACAGACTTCAACATTGGTCTGATAAGTCCATGGCAACCGTTCCATAACAGTGTCCGAGTAATTTCATCAAAAAAGGAACCCTGATGTAGCAGTGACAAATTATACATAAATTTTAAGTTATAAAATTGTCTTTTAATATTAGCTTTATTTTTACTTAGAATAATTTAGTGAGTACATGTATTTGTTTATTTATTGATATTTATTATATTTTCATTGTTTCTATTCTTGCAAATGTTGAATATTGGGACTATTTTCTGTGCTTACATACAGTATTACTGCGACTATTCAATATAGTGGAAGGATACGCCCATTTTCGAGATGTATGGCTTTGTAGTTGGGGTCAATTTATTAACGTCAGACATCCAAATATCGCGCCGAGTTATTTAACTTACCACTGCAATTCCCATGATCCTCTTCGGTAGGTAGGTCATGTGACATTCCGTCCAATCACTGATTTTGGAGGTTTTCTTGAGCTGAAAACAGGAAGAAAGTAGAAAAATGATCTCGTGTTGCGTTCACTGCTCGGTTTCTAAGCGTTTAGTTTGAAATTTGAAGGTTAATCATTAATAAATATAAATGTGGCGATATTAACGAACACGTTTGATGAAGTTTTCACGTAAATTTTGCGGAGTTTGTTTTCTGAAGCGAAGCTGACATAGCTATGTTAAGGCTGTTGTATGTTACAAGAAAAAGAGATAACACAAATGGAGAGCACTCCTAAAACGGTTAAATTAAAGTCCGTGTTTTCCACCCCGGGGGATTTAGTGGACTCAACCCCCTGTGAGTCCAAAGTGGAAACGGTAAGCATCTTATCTATTTTAGACAGTCCACTTGTGCGTCATGTCATTGACAGTTTAACTTCTCCTTAGTACCATAAAAACCTAAGTGCCTCTCTGAAACAGAGGCTGAAGAGATCCAGACGTTCCTTCACTTCTCCCCAGTTCTATGTGGCCAAACGCCTCTGTGTTGATGATGATGAGGAGGAGGATGGCCGACAAGTTCCAGGAGATTCCAGGGAGACGGTTAATAACCCTTCACAAGACATGCCGAGTGTTGACGTAAACAGAAATGGAGCGGGATCAGGGAGTGAAAAGGTTCCTGGACCCTTTCCTGAATCAGCTGATCCTCCTCCAACAAACCTTTTACAGCAACGAGACCAACTCAGAAAAGATGTTAAAGACAAGACAGAGACTCTGCGTAGACTAAAGATGGTCAAAATGTACAGAAGCAAGGTATCTATGTTTATCTCTATAAAAGCAAGATGATTTTCTTTTTTTAAAGAAGGGGATTCTACCAATTTTACACATCAAATTCAGTTTACTGGCCACAGGGAACACTATCCAGCATGTGAAAACTGTAGAAAGGCTTTATGTAAAGGGCGCTGTGAAAAGTCAGAAAAACCGTTATGACATCACAAGGGTTAAAGACCAATTCTTGAAAACTAATCTCACTTCTGGAAGTTGCAGGGAATGAATTTGCTATTAAAGAAAATGTAGGAGTGGCTTTAGGTTTGTAGTCTTCAGAAGCAACAGGAAGTAACCCTTGTGATGTCATAGAGGTCACATTTACTTTTCACAATGCCTTTTTTAACCTACAAAAATTGTTTTCACATGCTACATAATGCTCCCCATTACCAATAAACTATTTTATGTTTAAAAATCAGTGGAGTCTCCCTTTAACTGGACTATAAAAGATGTTTTTTTTTTGTTTTTGTTTTTTTTTTTTTTNTTTTTTACTACCCACTCCGTCTCCCTCTCTCCCCCTAGAATGATTTAACACAGCTCCAAATGTTGATAGAAAAGTGGAGGAGTTGTGCTCAGGCTGCACTGTATGAACTTCAGTCAGATCTCCCCGTAGACGGACGAAAAGCCAGCCTGTCAGAGCTCATTCACCTCTTTGACCTGGATGACAGCATACTGCACTTTGACCACACAGAGGAGGACTTCACTACCTAAAAATGTGCTTTACTATCAAACACATTCATTATTTGTATCATCTGTCTAGAGAAATAATACAGGAACTGAGTCATTTCACATGTGCTGTAGTCATCTACTTTTATTTGATGCTGCTTTTCAGTTGCTCTTCCAATCTGAAGTTGTAAATTTCATGTTGAAAACCGTCTTTCTACTTGCTAAGAGTATGTAAATGTAAATTAAACAGTTAAATGGTGAAGAGAAGTCTTTTTTTTTTTTTTTTTNTTTTTTTTTTTTTTTTTAGTTGTGCTTCAGCTGATCAAGTGCTGGAAAGTTTTTCATCCTTAGACGCTCCACTTCTGCCCACAGGAGAGCCAGGTCCTCCGCCTGAACTCTGGCCAAATCCTCGAGCTTCCTCCTCTGTATGATTTCCTGGTAACGCTCCTCTCTTTGTGCTGCCTGATTCTCCTCTACAGCTAAATTAAAACCACAAGCATTTAATGAGTCAGAACAGAAGAGAATCCAAACAAACAGTAGGATTTATCCTGTTTATCCAACTCAACTTGTGATGGACAAAATAATCCAACCATTGTCAGACGAAAAAACTCTGGAATGTGTTTTATTAGAGCCTTAAAATCACTGTTTTATTACCTGTTGCTTCATAGATGTGTCTCCTCTCAGCCACAGTCACTTCCATACTAGCTAACTGCTGGTCCAAAACTGCATTCTTTTCAACTTTTCGTGCTGCCTGCTTGTTAAGCTGTGAAATCTTTTTCATGTGATGGTCCACGCTCTTAAGATGAGTCTGAAAACAGAGCATGATCAGTCTAATATAGAAATTAAATAGACAACACAGAGCTGACTGATAAAATCATATGATGATGTTATTTCTTACCTTTTCCTGCAAATCTATGGTTTTCTCCAAAGTGGTAATTTGGTTGGAAATGCGACCGGCACAATTAGTCTCACTGAGATGCTGAAAAGAAGGGCAAGAGCTGACTTGTATGTTAATATTGTCAGATAAGTAATAAAATGGTATGAGTAGATATGTTAAATTGCATATAGAAGAAAAAAGTGATTTATATGATTAGTTGCCCACTCATCACAGGATCTCTAATCACAGCGGTTCTTTCAAAAGGGTTTTTTCACATTTATTGGTATTGGACTGAGGCGGTAATATTATTTTTCTTAGGAAATGTAAATGTGCTTTCTGGATTTATAATCTCAGGAACTTGCAGTTTATATAAATAAATCAGACTTTAGCAGTGGAGGTTTTTTTAATATTTAATGTAATAGTTCTTGTGGTTGTTTATCAGGTTTTTAATATTTACAAATGTCTCTAAACTTTGTTCAAATTTTGCCAATATTTTATAGGTTTTCAATATGTTAATACTGATTATATATTCTCTGATCTTTTATGTTGAAATTTCTGCTATATATCATCTGTGCTTTGACTGTTTTTCTGTAAAATCCCAGGTGAAGGCCATGTGCTGGAGCGCACTGTTGAATAAAGGGCAGATTCTTCCAGTAAGTCAGTTAGTGTTGCCAAGTTTTCTCACACAACTGATAAAATGATGACAACAGCAAAATAAAATGTCTTAACAGTGCAAGGCCCCCATGAGCCACCAGAACAGCTTTAGTGCACCTTAAAATAGCTTTTCTAGAGGGAGGTGACATCACTGTTGAATAACTCCACCATTATTTAGTTATGGGGGTGAAAAGCTGTCTGAGGTATTGCATCAGAAACAACTTTCTGACTAAAGGTGGAAGGTCCCACTGCAGACAGGACAAATGGCTCACTAGGATGGATTTATTTTTATTGGAGTTTTTCTTTCTTACTGTTATGAGGACCTAAACAATGACAGGAAAGTGCGTGCCACACCATAACAGAGAAACATGAATCTGCTGCCAGGGGAAACAAGCATGGACC
Organism: Lucifuga dentata; assembly: GCA_014773175.1. Taxonomy (NCBI): domain Eukaryota; kingdom Metazoa; phylum Chordata; class Actinopteri; order Ophidiiformes; family Bythitidae; genus Lucifuga; species Lucifuga dentata. The sequence continues at coordinate 90,866 of VXCM01000213.1, read as the reverse complement.
TGGAAGTATGTTTCATGTCTTCCACACTGACTTGCTTGTTGAAAAAAAAGATGATGGATGACTCATTTGACCATAAGATTTTTTTTTCCATCGATCAATCAACTGCCTGTATTTTCATATTTCAACTCACCAAAAGCCTTCTGATTTATGTGTCACAGTTCGTTAAAGGAATGCAGCCCAAAGAGAAACTTTGTAACGTGCTGTTTTAATTAAACTGCCTGACACATGCAGCTTTTCTGTTTCCCAACAATTTCAAATCACAATTCTTTACATCACATGACCGTGTTGTAAAGAATTCATTTGTAATTCTATACTACAAATAGTGTGTAAGCACATATTTTAAGCAGTCCCCACCCCTACAGTTTTAAAAGATGCAAAAAGGTAGGGTGTGGCTCTGCAATGAATAGGGTGTGTGTGTCAGATCATCCATCTGTACTCAGGGGTGGCAACATCTTTTTGCACACGAAGCTTTTGATGCTGCCAAAGGCAAAATACCTGCATTTATATCGGTGAATAAGCTGCAGCCGCAAGTGCAAACAGGGTTAAAGTTTCACCAAACAAAGAGAAGAGATGAGTCATTTTCTGACACTTAAACCGGACGGTAAACTTCACGTTAAAATAGAGAGGAAATGGTTAAAATCATGTACACAATTGATGGTACTCACTGTAGAAAAGCCATAACCACGATTACAGCTCAGAGAAAGTTATTTAGTGCTGATACCAGACATTTTGACTTGTTGCAGCAGGTACAACCAATAACATTAATGATGACTGTTTTTTTTAGATGTGCTAGTGAGCTAACACAATACCTGACATGCTTAGAGTACAGTATATGGAATGCAGCCATAATAAATCATTTTAGTTTGTGCCGTAGTTAGTGAAAGACAAGTTTATTCTACTGAGGCTATGGTATCGAAAATGCATTAAAGGTACCTGGATTGTTGAATTTGGTTTCACTCACTTGCCGTTGTTCCTCAGACATGTGTAATGTCTGGATGTCTCTGGCCTTGATGTTGAGGTCCTCTATCTGCATCCTCAGCCTTTTGTTTTCCCACTCCTGCTGGATGATGCCTTTACGGAAGTCCTTGCAATCCACCATGATGGCTATCTTCTGCTTTCCAAGCATCTGATCACGCAGACATGATAACGTTTGTTGAGGTCGTACTTATATTTTCTCATACCAATACCCAAATACTTTCAAAGTGAACATGTAATTCTTATAACCACTGTAAGGGTTGCAGATTCTCGGAGTTGAGTGTTGGTATAAGCTGACCCTGATGGTTGTGTTGAGGTCCTCCACCACACTCCTGTGGTGAAGCACGGAGTCAGAGTAGTCAGAGGTCAGGGCTGTGGGAGGCACCTCCACCTGGCCTTGCTTGATCAGGACCTGGACCATGATGTCTGACAGGAAGCGGTTTTTCTCCTTATGCAGACTGGAAATGGGACAAGATTACAAAAAACCACTGAAGGACCATTCACCCATTCAAATTACGTCAATTACAGAAGTATTTAGGAATAAATTAAACACACTCATACCTTTCGAGTTCATCAATGAGATTTTTAATTTCCTGTTGAACAGTCTCATCCTCATTGATTCTTTTCTGCAGGAACGCCTGCATCTCAGCAAGAGCCAAAGCTTTAAGTTTCACCTGCAAAGGATGTGTCCAATAATAAGTCCACAAGTATTTACACAATACCTCAATTGCTGTTTGGACTGAAAGGAATATTTGGAAAATGTGAATACAGAATCAAAATCTTATATAGTGCAATAAATTATTTCTAAAAAGACTATGAAATATGTGTGCATACGAATTTATTATTTTTATAAAATGAAATTCCTCTGCATTTAAGATGTCTTTTAACCCTCTAGACATTTTCGTGGTCCACTTCTGATGTTCTCTTTAACTTGTCCATATTTTGAAATGGCTCATTATACCTGCTGTTCACTCTCTACTTTTGCCCTGCGGACGAGACAAAATTTCTCCCACAGTGACGGGTTTAAGCCCTCTGGCATATTCTCTGCTGCATCTAACTCCTCCATGGCCTTGAGCATTTTGCTGAACCCATCAGGCGCCATTGAACCACTCAGACGCTGCTCTTTAAAAGGGCTGAGGCTGTCCGTCTGGGTCCTCATCTTTTGAATCCTGAGGCAGAAAACACTCTGGTATCAGGGCGGCTTTTACTAAACAGGGCTGTTTTAATTACAGTTTTTATTTTCTGCAAGATGACAAAAATGTCACAAACCTGGGTCTACGCTTGTATAGCTTATACAGTTGATCGACAGTAATGTTTGGTACATCAACGAATTCCTTTTTGAAATCTTTGTCAAGAATCTAGGGAGATGAGGATGATGTTACATTTATGTCTGGACACAAACATAATTACTGCCAAAATGATTTCAATATTTTACCACCAGCCTTACTTTGTCTTCAGCTACAATACTGTCATAGGTCTCGTGAAACAGATCAACATCGTCCTTGTATTTTTTAAGTTCTTCTTGAGTTTCATCCTGTCACAGAGAGAAATGTTGAGAAGATGAGAGCAGCATATACTGGAAACAGCTGAGCAAATTAGCACACCGCACAAGTTAGCTCTTGCAAAACATGCCTGAGATGAGAAAAACATTATCCTAGAATTTGGAAGAACATCATTTCCATCAACTCAGGTATCACATGAATAACAGAATGTGGAGTTAGCAGTTCTAAATTCTTTCAGCGTGACTGTGTGAGAGTCAAGTCGTCTTCTTACCCTGTACGCCAACTTTTCTTCAAGTTTGAGCCTGAGTGCCAGCTCTTGGTTTCTGATCTCTTCTTCTATGAGGAGTGAGTAAACAAGAAAGGCAATCCTGAGTTCTTCCTGTAAAATAAATCAGAAAACAAGATAAAAGGTATCACCTACTGAAAGTGTCATTCTATAATAAATAATTCTGTTTAGCTTGTCTGATGAAAAGAAGGAAAAGGAGACAAAGAGGTAGTATGATCCACATTAAAACCTCCTGGACATTTGTCTTATTTGTTTAGCACAAAGTTAGCATCACAAAATACAAAAGGCTTCACCATTCAGAGCCTGTTTGTGTGATTTGTAACTGTCTGTGTTTTTTGAGTATGCATGTATTGTGTGTATGTGTGTGTGTGTGTGTGTGTGTGTGTGTGTGTGTGTGTGTGTGTGTGTGTGTGTGTGTGTTGGCTCACCTGGTGTACAGCCATTTCAGATTTTATTTTCTTCTCCGCCAGCTTTGCCAAGGTTTTATCAAACTTCTCAGTCGCCTCTTTGTTGGATTCCTGCAGTTTCTTCATTTCACCTTCCAGTAACTGGAATTATACACATATCATGTATATTTGCAACATTAAACAGGAGAAAATCTGATTTTTCATCACAGCAAAGCAAAACTATAAATCCATCTTTTACCTTTTTGTATTTCCCCTGCTCTCCGCTCAGCTCGGCAGCTTTCTTTTCATACTCTTTGTAGGCCTTTTTCTCATCCTCGCTCCACTCAGTCTCAGGTTTGGTCAAATCAAACTCAGGCATGGGGATTTCCTGTGGAGTAAATTTAATAGGAGCTTTGTGCCCTTCACAATGGTTTGTCTGATAAATGTGACATTGCCTGGCAAAGAAAAATTTTTCCTGTCTGGATGGTATTTTGGCTGCAGTGAGATGTCAAATGTGTAAGTCATATGGATGGAGGGGAAGGGTTGCATTGCTCTTTGACTTGCATTATTTTGTATAAAATAAAATAAAAAGATCTATTATTAGTGTTCAATTCTTATCAATATTTCAATGTACCAGCATGGATACTGCGTCACACCTGGATTTGCTCTGCATTTCTCTCTAAACAGCTTCAATGAGCCTGCTCTTCTTGACTTTGTGGGAGATATCGCTGTCTTCACGGTCAGTTGTGTAAAAATTGATATTTTTCTTTTTCCTATGTTTGTAAATTACATTCCATAATTGCTTGCAATATATAGCTTGGAACAATTGCAAATTAAAATAGTCTTGGTTAAATAATAATTTGGATATTTTGGCCAAACCATTGTTAAGATGTTCTCTTTTTTCACTTCAAGCACTCCATCCATCATGTCATCCAGACCCTTTTCTCTGTTATCTTCACCCTGGAATAGACAGACGTAAACAAATAAAGATAGTTTAAGTGTCGTCAGTAATAATCATTGCTGCAGGATTTGTGTTTGGAAGAATGTGAAGAATGTGGAAACACCAACAAACAAGAGGCAGAAAAACAAAAACAGATTTATTATGGCGGCATACCTTGGTAGCCATGCGTCTTTGCTCTTCCAAATCCTTTCTCTGCTCCTCCTTTTCCTGCTCAGGGGTGAGATACCTTTCTACTTTTATCTAGAGAGGGACAAAGGCACATGGTGTGAGCAACTGTGAAACAGATTCATCATAGCTTCTTTGATATTTCAGTGAAAAATCCAAACTATCAAGCGTAAGATCTAGTTCATTGACCTTTCCCTGTTACAGTTACACCCTATTTAAAACTGTTTATGTGCTTCATGGGGTGAGTAACCTCTGAGTCGTCCACAGTGAGCATTCTCTCTGGACACTCGCTGTCCACAAGACTCGGTTTCCACAGTGTCTCGCTCATGCTCAGCTCCTCCATGATCTCCCTGATGCGTTTGTTCCTGTTCTTCACCCGGTTGAGTTCCTGCACCTTCTGCTTGTGAGTGGCTTCAAACTCAGTGTTGAACGCTGTCTTGATCTGATTGATCACCTCCTGCATTTGGAAATAAATCAAACATGATTAGAATGTTCATCTGTCTCTAATTTATTCTTACATTTTCATTTACTGACATTCTGTCACAAATACAGGGGGCAATTAATAAACAAACAAAAAAAAAATCACATCATGTTAAATTAGCACCGTGACAACTGAAGCTCATTCATAAAGCTTATGTTAAGAAGCGCTCTGGTATTTTATTGGCCCACTGCTGTAAGAAGTGTCTCAGATAAAAATGAATAAAAATTGATTCAAATTAATAAAAATGGAAAATAATAAAATTAATAAAAATAGTAATAATTAGCACATTATTGAGTTTGTTTAAAAGCCAGGCCTTATTCTCATTAAAGCAAAATTGACATTTTAAATTGGCAAGAGAAACCTAAATTCTCTGTTTTAGATCTCAGCATTTTAAGAGAAGAAGGACAAAAGGTGCACCAGCATACAGACACTACCAGGAGTCCCAGTGCACGGGGGAACGGAGGATGGTGTGCATGTTGTGTGAAAGAAGACCGTTGAGGAAGAGGCGGAATCCAAGTAAAATGTGTGTGAGATCAGATCAAAACTCATCATTTAAATACACTGGCTGATCACCTGAGTAGGCTTACAGTATACATCAAATGTATTGATCACTAACACATGCGAAGCAAATTAAACTTAAAACATCATTCAGATTTCATACCGCTGAACTTTATCACCAGACTGAATTAGGCCCTCATTTGTATGTGATGGAGTGTTTTATGAATCACTTCCCCATCAGGTAAATAAGGAAATTCCTTAGTAACACCTCTTTCAAGGCAAATGCTAAAAGAGGCTGGTAACAGGTGTTTATGAATGAGGTAATGTGGTTGTATGATGCTATTTGCCGTTATCCGCACGCTAAATCTGGCACTTTTATAATTTACCCCCATAATCTCTTATTGCCTTTATCTTGTACCATATAATCTAAAAGCAATGTTGTGGTATTGCAAAGATCCATCAATTTTGTACCTGCAGCAGCGTTATCTGGTGGATCTTCTGTTCTGTGGTTTGCAGCTCGAACTGATCGTACATGTAGGGATTTGAACATCCTAAATGAGCTGAGAGACTTCCTGTTAGAGCAGCACTCTCTACCACGCTGCTTTCTTCTTCCTCTTCTTCCTCTGTTTTGAATCTTTTCTTCAGAGTCTCATGCTGTGGAGAAATACTTTAAATGAGTGGGTTGAAATAAATGCTGAGGACGGACACTGGCCCGATGAGTGCCTATTATATCCCGAGATAATTGCAGTGCAGAGAGCTATCTGTGATAACTCATTCATGGCCACATGGATATAAATCTAAAGGTTTCGACACTGATGTTCTGGAACATTTTCAAGCATTTCAGAAAGTTACAACATTAAAAGGTCAGACGTAGGACTCAGATTCAAAGCATCAAATTACATTCCAGCAGCAAAGCTGTTTTGTCTTGAATGGATTTTCCATAAAATGCAGTTCCAGGGAGTATAAACCAGAAATCTTGGTATGATGCCTGTTGTTTGCCATGACATTGCTTTGCCATAGTTACACACAAGCTGGATTTGTTTAACATTAAGAGCAGTAATTATATGATCTAATCCATTCTAACTCATTGCATGTGTCTTGTTTTGCAGTGTTAACTAAAATCTGCTGCACAGTCTTTGGAGGTCTGTAAAACCTGACGGGTGTGGCGTGACTTTTGCTTACGATGCAGGCTGACTTCTCAGTCTGTCGAATATTCTGAACCCTCTGAAGTTCCTCCACCTCCTTTTCTGTTTGCTCCTTCATGCGGTAGTTCCTCACCTCGTGTTGAGAGTGGAAGGCCTGTGGTAGACAGTCAGAGCTCATTTAGAACTGTTATTATAACTGTTATCACATGTGATGCTACCAATCATAGCATAGCATAATGAAATATTTGCTTTGTGCTCATCTTACCCTGATAGCTTTGCCTTTGACCTTCATAGAATCCCAAAATTCTCTCTTTAGGACATTGCGGTGGTAGCATTTAGCTGCATTTTCCAGCTCTATTTCATTTCTTACCTAAAATATGACATATGAATGATTACTACCATCTCAACCTCATGTAAACTCATGTAATCATATCTATGTTTACATTACCTTAGCAACCTCTTGCTCCACCATCGCCTCCAGTCTCCTCTGCTCCTCTACATCCAGGTTGAACTCATGTTGTTCCAGACGTTCAGATTCTGGAAGGTTCTCGTTTTCGCGCATCATCTCCTGGATCTGTTAACGCAGGAAACACGATTTGATCATCATATTCTTCATTATTTGACATGATTCTGGAGGTGATTTTAAATGTTTCTACTGCTCATTATTATAAACGCACACCTAATGCCTAACCTAAACTCTTACCAAAGTCCTAGTCTGAAATGACCTGGCCTGACCTGACTCAGAAATGTTTTAATTGATGATTCACTTAAATTCATAATTTGTATGTGCTAGAAACATAATAAAACTGGCAATTAAAGGTAAGTTTAAATGTTAATATCTGTGTTAAAATATCAATACTTACTGTATCATGCAACTCTTTGATGGTTTTTCTCAGGTTTGTCTTTATCTCGTAATATTGTTCATTGTCTTCTTTCACCACCTGTTCATTGAAAAAGACCTTTAAAGTCAGATTTATTAGAGCTGAGCTTGGTTTTATGAAAGTAATAATTGCATGCACTTTGTCAACTTTGCAACACTGACTTTAGCATAAGCAAACCGGAAGCAAACCGAGCTCTACCTCGTAAATTGCAGTGCTGTAATTATGATGCACTTTACAAAACAGAAAAAGAATTAATTACATACTATAAAATATTTCACTTCGACATGATGCAGCTTGAAAATGATGAGTCCGATTAGAAAGCATGCAGTAGCATAAAGCCTGGCTTCTGCCTGTTCCTCAAGTGTGATTGTTGAAGTGTAAAAACCACAACACAGACTGCCATACCTCCACTATCGGTTTATTGTTATCAAGAAGCTTTCTGAGGTGACGAGGTATGCTTATCTGCTCTGCAGACATTTCTCTTCTACCACTTGCTCATTGCTTGGTGTTCTCACGGTGCATTAGACAATGATAATCAAGTTGTTACGCTGTGAAACAACATGCCAAAAGCAACACAGCTGCTTTTCCAGCATGATACTGCAAATGTGTGCAAAGGGCATTTTCATCTCCACCAATTTTGGAAAGATGTAATGTAGGTATTAAAGCATTGTTTGATATCATAGGCCACAAACACACATATTACAGTGTATTTGTCACTGACCGCCTCTCGCTTGATTTCCAGCCAGGTGAGGTCCGAGGCAGACAGCAGGCTGGCAGAACTCTGATCCATCTCTGTTCTTAGACTGAACTACAGAGAGTTTACACAAGAACAACACAAAGCTGGGAATAAAAATCACCTTCAGAAAATTAAATAAAGAGATAGTTGCATAATGTAGAAAACAACAAACTGGTTAATATTCTAGCTTTTTAGCACAGTACCAGAATTGTACTATAATAAAGTGAAGTAACAAAAATTACAAGCTGGAAGGTTAGCGGGAAATTTAATTCCAAAGAAATGTCCTACAATTCAGCAGTATATTGGTAGGTGTGTTATAGATGTCTTCTGCTTGTTCCTTGTTTAATGTTTTCAAATTATATTCAGCAGCAATAAATTAAGGAGTTGCCCCTTTACTGTGCTAAACCATAAAAACACACAAAACTGTTTTCACAGCAGCTGAAGCGCAATGCTGATTACCTCTCCTTCCTGTGGTGTTTGCGCACCAGCAGCAGAAAGGGACCCATGAAGCATTTCAGGTAAATGACTAAGGAAGGAATTCTCTGTATTGAACACGTTCTCCAACAAATGAGCCACAGACTGGCTATACTGCGTAGCTTCATTCACTTTACCAGCACCCAAATCTTTAAGTCTGTATGGGACAACAGAAATACCTGTGTGTTACCCAGTAAAATCACAGATATATGAAGATATAGATGATAAAGATTTGGAAACACCCAGCTAAACTACAATTCCAAATTAGTCTTGATGCTTTTAAATGGAAAGCAATGATGTTTTTCTGTTTGAATTAGATCAATTTAGTTCCTGTTAGAACAGGAATAGCATACTTAAAATGAGTTAAGCTGCAGGAGAATCAAATAACTGAGATGATACATAATGTTTAACATAAGTATGAATGAACAACTTGTAAAATTAGGAAAAAAAAACATTTAAATTCTCATTTCGCCAGCAATTTAAGAAGTCAGTGAATCAGATACATAGTGACAATAAAACAATAGCAATATTTTAATGGATTAATCCTGAAAAAAAAACAACTGAAACCCAAGAATACAGAAAACAAAAAAGATTTTAAACTTCATAACAAGACTGTGCAAACAGAAGCAGGGGAGGCTGAAGTGGAATGTGAGTGGGACATGATTCAATGCTGTGATGTTTAACAGAGCCTTGTTTTCCTGCAGCTTGTGGTCGTGATCTCTCAGACCCACCACACTGATCACATTTATTCACTACTGTCACTCACGGTAGACAGAGAGGAAAGTACAGCACAACGATTAATGTGAAACAACTGACATCACTAGTGAGGGAAACAGTTCCCTCTAGTGATGACAGCTGAGCGGAATCAGACTGCTTTACCTGAGATTAGAGCACACAAGAGAGCCATCGCTGAATCCTGCTGTGAGGAGTGTCTGACCGTCTGCGGAGAACGACACAGTCCGAACTCCACCGAGACGGCACGAATGACACTGTAACTCCATGTACTGCTTCTGTGTGTAACAACAGCATCATTTATACATGCTGCAGATTAAATACGTATAGGTCTTACACCAAACTATTGCCAAAAAAAAAAAAAAGNAAAAAAAAAAAAAAGTATGTCATTTTTAATCCCACAAATACACTCAGAGATTCTGAGGAAATGCTCATACCATTGAAGCAGTTTGTTGAATGCGCAGTAGGCCGTCTCGGCCCACGGAGGCCAGCCAGGCCTGATGAGGAGACAGGACGAGGGAGGCAGGGCCCCGGGGATGGCCCTTCACTTCCTGCTTTGGTTTCAGCCAGATCACCTTCCCCCTGGGGAGATGATCTGTGTCCTGACAGGAACAATCAGGGGGCACAATCAAAGTTTCGTATGTGTCGTCACAACAAATGAACACGCTCCTGAAGACTAAATGTCTCTGTGGTTATATGAAGCTTACAAAAACAATGACTGCTGTAACTATGCCAATATATTTGAATAAATATCAAGAGAAACTACAGTGAACCTGAGGCAGATGGAATTTCTGAATCGTTTTCTTCCAGTGGCAGTAAGCAAAGACCACATGGACTCCCAGGACGCAGGATTTCAGTGGACAAGCCACTTTGTATGTGGACTCCTTCAGAACATGACCAGACAGACGTCCATGCCGGTCGACACATTCTGGACCTGCAGCTCAGTAGAAACACATCAATTATGCAAATTATTAAAGGACCATACTAGTGATTTTGCTTGTTTAAGCCCAATAAATACTACCTGCAAACATGTTATGTTACTAATAATCCTTTTCGAAAACAAAAGACTGGAGATTATTCATGTTCATTTCTTAAAGGACCATACCACCCATTTGCATGAGCCTAATATATTCTAATATATTAATAGCCTAATATATTCAATTTTCAGACATGTTACGTTACTGACAACCATTTCCCAAAGGATAAAACCGTATTTCAGCTTTCCTGATATTTTGCAAAATCTCTTAATCTTTCAAAATCAAATATTCAAGCAATACACCCACCTTAAAAATCAGTGTTTCACCTGCTAATAGTTATGCAGCCTTATGAAGTCACGGTTGTTTAAATTTTTTGATAAATGCAGGTTTTCTTTTGGGACTATATTCCCTGGTGGAGACATACATTCACTCCATGCTTTTTATTGCGTTTAAACGCTAAAATTACAAAACTCTGAAAAAAAACCTGAATACATGTATTGTTCACAATGATGAATTACCTATCCTAAGAATACTTCAAGTATCAACAAGTTGATTTTCATAGCATACCAGAATGAACTGAAACCAATGGCGGTCTGGAAGGTAGGAAAACATTTTTTAACTCACCAGTCCAGTAGTATGCTTTGGGAAATGATTGTCAGTAATCTTACATGTATGAAAATTGAATATATTAGGNTCCAGTAGTATGCTTTGGGAAATGATTGTCAGTAATCTTACATGTATGAAAATTGAATATATTAGGGCTCAAACATGCAAAATGAGTAGTATGGTCCTTTAAAGGTACAATATGTGGTCGAACAAATCCCACAAAATCCCCTCTAGACTTGTGACATTATAATGTTTATCAAATCTACTGCAACTTGAGTTTTATCAAATTAAGAATCATTTGGACCACAGACATATGAAATACATATGAAAACACACTGGCTCCTGGTTCATAAATTCTACTCCAGCTGTGCCGTACCTGTGAGGTCCCTGACAGGCAGAGTGAGCAGTGTGAGCAGGCTGCCCTCATAATTTTTGTCTTTCTCTTGAGAGCACAGCGCAAGAACTTTCACCTGCTCACTCTCTCTGATGTACTGGGTGGAAAGGGATAAAATGGGCCCAGGAACAACTGGAGAAGAAAACCAAACAATAAAAGGATGCTGGTGAGTTGGATCTTGTAATGTCCTAAAACATTCTTAAAAGATAAAAATATTATATGCATGGTCTCTTCAAATGTAAGCAGTATGGTAATATGAAATTAGCTTTGCACACATCTTGGCTACGGGATATTTGCTGCATAAAAATCCATCTTATTAAGTCATTTTTATCTATTATTGACACCTAAAAATGTTATTTCCTTTAATGTTAATGAATTTACCCACTTCTTTCAATCTCATTTCAGTATTTCTAGAAAAGAGGCTGGCATAATCTCACCACACTGGCAGTAAGAAAATAAGGCTTTCAGGACAAAAAGGATTTGTTAAAATGGACATTCTTTGCAGCGTACTAACACTTCATAACCATTAAACATGCACACACCACACTGAGTATCTACCTGTGTATCCTATGACAGAAAATGTTTTTGATGGTTTTGCATCTAGCACATAGATGTGTAAATCTGAGGTGCCAGTGAATAAGTAGTGTCCTTCTTGATCAAAACTGTAAAAGCACAAAAACACACATGCAGTCCACATATACATTAAAAAATTGGCGAAACTTAATTTTTCTTTACTGATTTGACTGACCATAGATGGCAGTTTTTTTCTCTGGGTTTTATGGCTCGAGATAATTCAAGCTTTTACTTCACAAATATATTTTCAGATATTCTGTCACATTTATAAAATTAAAACCTCAAGGTGTTACAGTGATGGAGGATACTTGCACTAGGTGATCGACAGGTCTGCGGAAGAGGTGGACACGGTGTACCAGGCGAGGCTGCTGCTCCCTGTTTAGGTCAATGAAGAGCACGTGTCCTGAGTTTGTTCCTACAGCTGCATACTGTGCAACAGGACAGCAGGCCAAAGTCGTCACCTAAACAAACACAGACTAGACGTTGACATTTCCCTCAGCTTTTGATGCATTTAATTCATTCATTTACTTTTTGTAAATTTTACATGCTTTCAGACTGAGTTCATCTATGTTGCACTACTGATGTGCTCTGACTTTTCTATTATGCTGGATCTGACCTCAGTTTGAAGAGGCAGGAAACCGAGGCATAAGCCGTCTGTGGACCACAGCTGCAGCTCTCCAGAATCTCTCAGTGACTGCAACCGCCAATAAAAACACAAACATCACTCACTTTAACCAAAATCACACAGAAAAGCACAAGCCACTGCGATACCAGGTGAACACTAATATTTTACCACACAAATGTTCTTGTTAGTATGGGATAAAGCTCCTGCCACAAAGTTGCCGCCGTGAATATCCAGGACCTTCACCATCTGCTCTGACTGCGTTGAGTTGATCATGTAGATCCGCCCCTGAAGAAAAGTGTTCTCTCATTTTATTCGTAACATGTATTTTTTTTAAATCTCAAATAATGCATTATCATTTGAATGAATGGTATCTTATTTGTATCTATTTTTCAGTACTCACCATGTTAGAAGATAAAAGTAATGTTTCATAGTCAAGGGAGTATATAACATTTGTGACAGGTTCTTTTAATTCCCATGTTTGTATAATCTTAATCTGTGTCGCTCTGATTTGCAAGCAGTGCACCACACCTCCCTGTCAAACACAAGCATTTTTAATTGAATACCATTTTCTAAATATATGCATTTCTGATGTATTATTTTGCATTTGATTTTTGATGGTATCATACTGTACTTAGTACATTTAGTGATGTAACAAGCAAAATGTTCATGGGTGAACAGGTTTCTACCTTTCCTGTAACAATCAAATTGTTCCCATTAAAGGCTAAACTTTGGAAGTTAACCCCTTTGAGTTCAGGGATGGCATTGGCTCCTGAAAAAGCAAGTCAGAGAGAGAAAAAGCAAGTCAGATGCCACAGATCTTTGCTGCTGTCAAATAAATTAGGCAATAAATACAGAACAGTGCAAATACTGAGGAAATTCAGAAACATCTATGACTTTGTAGTCCCTGTCACAGAAACCCACTGTATGTGTTTGTTTACCTGTAGGGCTGGGCAAAACTGAGACAGAGAGGCTCTCCGGGTTAACCAGCAACAGAAAGCCTTCCTCACAGCCCACATATAACTTTGATGCAGCTGTCCAGCAGATGGCAGTAGGAGTTAGTCTGGTTTTCATACTATACGTGGCCTGTAAACACAAGTGTTTCAGTTTTACACTGCCACAAATGCATATTTATTGTTGATAGTTATTGATGATATGATGATTATTAGTGTATGAGTGACACTTGAGGAAGTACCATACCATGTCCATCTTGTCTCCCTTAAGCCCTGAGATGGCGGATGAAGGCATCTGAGGACCAAAATAGGTCAGTCTGTCACTGACGATGTAAGAAGGGAGCTCCTCTCCCTCAAAAAGGGAGCCATCAGATGCTGGAAGCTCTACCACACTGTAAATCCATAAATATTACAAATGCATGATATGTATCTGACTGAAAGGGCATCATTTTTTCAAGACACCACAGTCACAGATTTATACTTTTGTCAATACACACCTAAACTCAGAATTTATGCTGAACAAATCAAATGAAATATAATGAAATTTAAAAAAAAAAAAAAAANTTTAAAAAAAAAAAAAAAAGAAAGAAAAAGCTGCTTTGCTGCCAGACTTGCTTTACCTTGGTTTCATGATATGAAATCTGGCACTCTTCTCAATATTCCAGACAGTGAGAGATGCAGTGCCCAAAGCACACATCTGGAGCCCGTTCATTGGGTTGAAGACCAAAGAAATGGCATCCTTCCCAGCTTGTGGTTGTGTACAAAGTACCTCACCATTTTCCCAGTTCCTGCATCGGACATTCATGATTACAGCAAAACAGCTACCCAGACTAACACATAACTGAGAATATGTGTATGACAATGTACTAGTTTTCTGCTTTCCAGTGCTTACCACACTGTTATGGTGTGGTCTGGAAGAGAGGAGCAACAGGCCAAATAAGGACCATCATAGCTTAACGCTAGAGATGTGTAGTCCAGTTGTGCTGTTCCTAGAAACAAAATAAGTGGCAAATATCAAACTAAATGGATTTTAAATATCAAAAACAATATACTGAATCTCATTATGATTGCTTTACCTTTTAGTTCTTTCTTCAACTTCAGTTCAGGGAAGATGTACACAAATATAGAGGGGTTTAGCCTTTGCTCAGAGAAGGCAAAAATCCCACTATTGGCATTGGCCGTGAGGGCACCAACACCTCGTCCAGGACACTTAAGTACACTTTGTATTTTCGTCTCCAGGTTCAAGAAATTTATGTAAATCCCGCTGGTATAACATACTGTTTTCTTATCAACGAACTCAACATTCTTGCTTGTAAAACCTTGTACCCACCTGTAATGAGTACAACGGCCAAATTAGAGCCGCTAAGAGGTGATAAAAACGGTACAATGTGTAAGTGCGTATAGAAATTATGTCTACTGTATTTGTTCATTTTAACGGAAGCCACTACGTACCTGACTTCTAAACTTCCAAATGTATCCATTTTCAACAAAACAGAACAAACACACACAATAAAATCCACTTTTTTCCCTCCACATTTACTGTAGACAGCCGAACACACAGCTTTCCGTTTCCTGGCAACCACAACACCCTACACAGTCCGCCCCTCCACGCCATTGGGTGATACTTTCTGTGACACGCCCACATAGGAAGTGGCGTTCAAATGAAATAATTCAGCCTTATATTTCGCAGATTGTAAAACTTTGTTCTCTGTTCTTCTCGTTGATTTCAGAGGTACTTGACCTTTCTGAAGACATTTGATAGACTTACCATCTAAACATAAACATGGCTACTGAAAAGAGTTTCGCCAAAGGTAAGATCTACATACTGCTAAATGAAGCTTTCATTTTTCCTGAAAAAAAAGCCTCTATTTAACATTACAAATAATAGTAAATCTCCTAAAGCCTGGCATATTAGGGGTTCATACAGTTTCAGTTTAATTAAATACATAAATTTACGTTACGTTTGTCTTGATACTCTATTCTTAAATTATTGTTACTTTTTTTTATGTTGCAAAATAACGGCATGGTTTTTTTGCAAAGTCACCATGGTCATGCCTTATGTAACAATCCAGGGCGGTTCTGAAATTCATCTTGCAACATTACTGTCAACTATTAACTGTAAATACAATGCATATGATCAAACAAAATTAACTCCAAATATAACTGGATATTCTGAATAATGGTATTTGCTGTACTATGGTCATTTGTAAGTCGTTTGTAAGACGGTATTAACATTGTACACAGCGACACTTTGTGGTCTGTGCTGGTACTACATATAGCTCTGAAAGATAACTACTGTAAAATAAAAAGAGTTGATAGGTTTACTGATATTTAACAGAAGTAAAAGAAAAAAACATCGAAAATATCCATCCATCCATTCATTTTCATCAGCTTATCCGGATATCGAAATTAACAAGAGCAAACTCTATTCGAGCTCACTTTTAGAAACGAATTGAGTTGTGGGCTGGACCAACCAGGGTTAATTTGAATGTTTAACTTAAAATGTGTGTTGCACCAGAGTTTTGAATGGGGAACACTAAATCTAAATTGGCTTTTGTTATTTTCGGTTTTATTGCTCTGAATTCTGTCTAAAAATAACTAATACTGAACATTTGTTTAAATCAACCAAGCTTTACTAATCCAAGGTTGATTTTAACTTGTGTAACATAGCTTGGATTCAACTTAAATCGGGTTTGTATATTGGTTCACAACTAGACAAATTCACAATTGTCAAATTCCAGGGTTGTAATGGCTGTGATTTCACATGTGAATAGTAATTACTTTAATGTATAGCATTTTAATACAATGATTCTTAATCCTGCTCATGGAGACACTACATTGCATATTTTTCCATCTCTCCCTGTTCTGGATATGCTTGATTGAATTCTTCCGATGATTATGGTGTCTAAACTAACCTTAGCTACCTTACCTAACAGGTCAATACATTTGATTTATCTAATCTTGTGTGAGTAGATCCAGGAGATATGGAAAACATTGTGGGTCTCCAGGTCACAAAGTGCTTTAAAGAGTGTCATAAAAAGTGTGCAAAACAATTTAAATTCTAAATAATGCAAGAAATAAAACATTAACAGCACATGTAAAGGCGCATGCACACAGGTGTTTTCACCTACTTTGGCTGATTAGACATCTTTTCATGACTGGAGTGGGTGGGTGTGTACAGACTGGGTGTGTACAGACGTTTAAATAGCAACCAACAACTCTCCTGATACATGTTTAACTTGTAACCTCAGTAACTTCAACCTAAAAGAGGATCTTATCAACCCAAACTGTGTGAACTTTTTTTTTTTTGTATAGTATAGTATAGAAACACTTGATTGGCCTGCACAGAATGAGACAGGCTTTATTGCCCAATAACAGCTCAGCTCATTTATATGGTTGTGCCTAATGGAAGCAATCCCTACAGCCAGGTTCCAAATCTAATGGGTAGCAAATGGGAACCAACTACATATTAATAGCCATGGCTTTTATAATTAGACGTTTAATAATGACAGATGGATGTCAAGTTAAGGTGTCCACATATCACTTGTTCTGGGATAAATTCAGGGTTTTCTTAACACAGGTCATGATATTCTAGCATGCATATTCTTGGCTAACTTATCCTAAAGGCATTAACAAGAGCAACCACAAAACCACATGCTTTTCTAATTACAAGATCTTTGTCATGTGTGGAAATTTTTCTTTCAGGAAGTGCTGCACCTGGTCCAGTGCCTAAAGACCTCATCAGAATTTACAGCATGCGGTTCTGTCCCTTCGCCCAGAGGACAAGACTCGTGCTGAACGCCAAAGGGATCAAGTAAGGTTTAATGATACATTATTTTCAGCCTCAGCATCAAAAGTACCAGAATACAAAACCCTGCAGCAGCCATACATTATCTACTTTGTTCCTTTTTTGTTTCAGGCATGACATCATCAACATTAACCTGAGAGACAAACCTGATTGGTTCCTTGAGAAAAATCCTTTTGGCCTTGTCCCAACATTGGAGACTCCTGCTGGTGAGGTGATTTATGAGTCTCCAATCACATGTGAGTACCTGGATGAAGTTTACCCTGAGAAGAAGCTACTTCCTTCTAGCCCTTTTCAGAAAGCTCAGCAAAGGATGATGCTGGAGCATTTTTCCAAGGTAGGTGAAGATAAAAAAATACTTGTACATATACGTTGGGGGTTTAGGTTTTATAGCACACTGTTACTTTCCTAAAACAATCATCAAATCTCTTCCTTTTCAACAGATAACACCATACTTCTACAAGATCCCAATGGGAAGAAAGAATGGTGAGGATGTATCAGGACTGGAAACTGAGCTGAAAGGGAAGTTTGCCAAATTAAATGAGGCAAGTTATTAAATCTAGTTTTATCTCATTACGTATTCATGAAAAAGTGAAACATTATTAGATCCTAATTATTTGTCTGATTGTACCCTAATATTTTACAGTTATAGGATATTTTTTTACAAGGCAGATAAATGTAATGTGTGTTTTCAGGACCTAGCTAACAAGAAGACCAAGTTCTTTGCTGGTGATTCTATTACAATGATCGATTACATGATGTGGCCATGGTTTGAGAGACTGGAGATGTTCGACCTGAAGCAGTAAGTACTCCTCTTAAAGCAAATGTAAAAAATAAATAAATACATTTTATTAATAGGAGCTGTGCAAGATGCTCAAGGTACAGGATAGTAAAAAGTATAAAAACTTGAGAAAATGTTAGGTACAGTACAAATATGTAAAAGACCAAAAAAATATTAAAAAGCAGGGAATCACACAATAAAAGGTTTAGAGAAGAGAAATGACACATGGAGGATGTGATCTAAGACATGATAATCCTCCATCTGAAATTCAAAATGTGTACATACTTCTAGAATGAACCGTGTCATAATATCTGTAATTTTTTTTCATCTTAGTTGAACGATTTTGATTCCCTTTGTCTATTCAGCTGCCTAGATGTAACACCTGAGCTGAAGAAGTGGACGGAGCGCATGTTGGAGGACCCTGCTGTCAAAGCCACCATGCTCAGCATCGACACCTACAAGGCCTTCTACAAGTCATACATAGACGGGAAACCCGATTATGACTATGGCCTGTAGAGAGAAATGACCCAAAAACTTTCATCTGTAATGTCCCTTTTTCTTTCATATTTGTGTTTATTGCAGTAGTAATTCTATTTTTTAAAGAATTTGATATATCTTTTGCTAAAGACAAAATGAATTAATGTCAATGATGCCCTAAAGAGGGAAAAATGTTTTATGCAGTTATTTTGTCATTGGTGGAAAAGATGAAATCACCACAGTAGGATTAAGATAATGTGACTTCTGACTAGAGGTTAATATTGTATTTTGTCCAAAACGTTTTTTGCAATAAAAGTGATAGATGAAATGACTCAAAGACCTAAATCTGTATTTGATGCTTGTTACAATACACAAACAGCACTGGACTTTCCCCTGAGCAGCACAGGGTGGGTCCAGTGCAAAATGTGGAGGTCTACCAAAGAGTGACATCAACACTGTCACATGTCAAAATGAAGTTTTGCTTTCTAATAGGAAATGTAAAATGAGTATTTAGAGTTTTACATAAAAAGACTTCATAGCTGCCATCGGCATTAGCAACAGTATGGATGAAAACAAGGTTTTCTATACTGTTTTGTAAATTATTCCTGTTAAGACAGGCACAATATGAGAGGTATTTGTTAATATATATACAGTTTCCTCAAAGGAAAAATTTGTCACCTGCTAATGTGTGATTACTTCTCAGGTGGATGAAGATGCCAAATTTCTAAAATTTTTAAAACTCCTTTTTGCTGCATGTCTACAAAATATTTCTTCTCCAAATTATGCTTCCAAAAGAAACATGAAGGTAAGCTTCAGCCCAGTATAAAACAGAATGAAATTTAGATTTGTCAGAATACATTATACACTTGCCCTGGCACCTGTGCATCTAAATGGACTGCATATTGTGTTAATGTTATTACATACACCTGTGCTTTTTCTGCTGTGAGACACTACAATGTCAGCTATGGAAGGCCTTTCATAAATAAGACAAGCTGTGTCCCAATTCAGGGCCAGAAAAGGCCTGGTGAGTCCTCAAGTGACCTTTAAGGTTTAGCTGTATATGAGGGTCTTCCAGAAATGACAGTCTAGCCCAGAGACCAAGAGAATAGTCCTCCTTAAGTCATAACACAAAATATTTCAAAGCTTATCAGCCGAATGTTCCCCTAAAACAGACAATAAACCCATAGGAAACTTGGCACCAGGTGAATGGTGCAGATCACAATATATCCCAACTGGCCTTTTCACTGGGGTCAAGTGATTGATGACCATCTGAACACAAAATACTTTACAAAAATGATGTGATTGTGTGATATTTCCAAACTACACCTTGACAAAGATCACCTGAATGCTTCCTTAATGAGCATGAGCAAAACACAATGCATTGTGGGATACAGCAAATGAGGCTGAGTCTTTCAAATTCAGCCAGAACAGGCTCCATTTCTGAGCTGCATTTGCAGGAACCTGTGATATGGAACAAGCCTCACTGGCCGAGTATGACGTCTCCCCATACCACCCATGAATTGAGACACAATTTACAGTATTTCTATAATTGAACGACACATTCAAAGTCCTTTTACTACAACAAAGAAGCAATGAGACGTGGTAAATGTTCTCACAAACTGTCATCTCGTCTCCAGTGGGTATCTCCATTTGACAAGAAAGGCAGAAACTCCTGTAAAAGCACAGGTGCATTCTTCAACATCTCCTGAAAATGTCTGACTGTTCCTGCGTAAAGTTCCCTCTGCAACACCAGAGAGCGGAACAGATTGACGGGCTCTGTCCTATGAAACATCTCAGGAAACTGGACCTCTTTTGGCAATTTACTATTCCCAATCAGAACGTGATGGAGTCTCTTCTCCTGCAGGCTCCTCTGCAAGAAGCCAAACACGTCCCGAAGTCTGTGCTCCAAACTCTCAATGCCCCATGTATAAGGGTTTTTATTTAAAAGCAGGTGCAACACAGCAGTCTTCAAGTGGTAGTTAGTCAGAGCACTTTTTCCTGTCAGTCCTGTCTGTTTTCTGTGTAGGAAAGTAACAATCTGAAGGCAGAGTAAATGACAGG
The DNA here is from genome assembly GCA_014773175.1 of Lucifuga dentata. Taxonomy (NCBI): domain Eukaryota; kingdom Metazoa; phylum Chordata; class Actinopteri; order Ophidiiformes; family Bythitidae; genus Lucifuga; species Lucifuga dentata. Next base: position 70,395 of record VXCM01000213.1, on the reverse strand, counting down.
AATGTTCTGGTAGGCATTTAGCAAAATGTTTTAGCAAGTTCCTCTCATAGACGGCGAAAGAGAGAGGCCAATACGGCTCTGGAGAACCGTCGCAATCTGAAGGAAAGTGTGAGACAAAATAAGCATCTGTATCCTCCAGCTGGATGACCGGGATAATGTTCATCACAATGACTTTCCCTGAGCGGAATCTGATCTTCAAGGCACCAGCAGCATCCAAGTTGCGAAAAGTGACTTCAAACTCATATTTGTGTGAGATGCGCCCCCATGCTTTGGTTACAGCGATCTGAAACCACTTCATGACTTGATCTTTGGCCAAGTAAGGTGTGTTTTTGGAGCACAACAGTTCATTAGGGCTGCAGTCCACTTTGAGGCCATCATTCCGACTATGCACCAGACAAAGCATGTCATCTCCTAGGTTAACAGAGCCGCAGAGACAGGCCCCCTCATTTTCTGCAAATCTGGTCACCTTGATCACGCCACAGCCCTTCAAGTCTGGCGGCACATCACTGGAGGGACTGCACCACAGGTCAAACTGGAAGGAGTGTGGCTCCGGGGGTGATAAAGGCACGATAAGGTCACACAGTAGAGGCTTGCACACCTTCCACGACTCAAACATGCTTCCAACTCCGACAAAATCCCAGACTTCCATGTCTAGCTCCCTGTCACACACACTCCGGAGCGATTCCAGCAGGTCATCAGCAAAACCTTCCACAAACTCTCTCACCCTCCAGTTTTCATGAGCTGAAGCGTAGGTGCATCTGTCACAGAAGCTGCACAGGATATCTTTATCTAGCACCATTGTTCTGGGGTTGATGGATCCACTCTCTGAAAAAATGTCTTCATCCTCAGCTGTCTGGATTTCTGTGTCAGCAAGATTGACCCTGCACATTTCGATGGCAAGGAATACCACCAGAGACACAGTGCTCCACACATACCAATCATAACCATCATCTGAGCTGGCCTCTTCTTGCTTGGCGTCCAGCTGCAAAAGCTCTTTCTCCAGCCTGGCCTTCTCCATTTCCAGTCTCTCCTCGTGCTCCTGCATGCGAGCCATCAGCTCATCATCCTGCACCGTGGAGTTCTCTTGAGGAAAGAGCAAAGGATGGTTTAATATGGCCGCAGCCACCACCATACACACCCTGGCGATGGCTCCCTGCATCCTCGCCTACGTTTCTACCATAAAGCTTCAAGCACCTTGCAGAAATCCAGTGAGCTGCAGATCAAGTCCTGTAACATAAAAAGCAGCAGTGAGGAGAAATTGTCTAAGCATTCATGAATGTTATCATTGTGTCAGTAATAAAGACAAAAAAAAAAGGTGAGTTAGTGTATTGTAAAAGCATGAAAATTCAGTTATTTCTGCAAAGTGCTCCACCCATCATGGGGAAGTAGACTGCATCTCTAAATATAGAGGTAATGGCTGACTGACGCACTTGCAGTATCAGACTTTGCAGCATGGGAGGAAGACTGAGCCCTTTAGAAAAACTTCTCCCTTCTCTGATAACCCTGCCGAGGTGTGCCGGATAACACTTACATCCTGTTAACATCTTATTCAAAATAAATGAAAAATAGCGCCCTTCTTGGCAAATCTCCAAAGAAAGTTATGAAATTACTTACTACTACTCAGCTTGAGTTGACAACGCTGACCTGACATTATTATCGTCTTTCCTGAACACCACTGCAGAGTCATGTAATATAATACAGACGAGGAAATTATGCAACATATTCTTGAAAGAGTTCCAAGCTGTCAGAACAATTTAAAAAGATAACTGGAGGCACTTAACATGTGCTTCAACTTATTACAGTATGTTAAATATGAAAGTGCTTTGAATGAGACTTCCTTTGCAAAATAAGAAACACAAATGGCTTTGAGATCCAGCTGTTGCTCCCTCTCAGACGCTGAGCAGCAGTAATGGCAGAACATGTGAGGCCACAGAGGGAGGAACATTTCCCATGAGCTACTCAGCTGGAAGTTGTCCAGCATTTACATGCCTCAGTCCAACCAAACAAACACAGACCAGGACAGGCCTGTGCTCTCATCTAGAAAATCATCTGGAAATATATGAGCTAGATTTGTAAAAATAAATGCATTGGTGCACTGATTCTAAATTCTGCTGATTCAGCACATCAATCCTGCTTTAGCACTAATCAATATGAAATATTTTGAATTGTAAATAATTGAGCTGAATTGAAAGTACTCGCTCCTCGGCCAGGATTGAAAGGCTGATAATGTTTCCGTGACTACTGCTTCTGCTGCTGTCAAGATTATTATTACAGCTGAGGAGTTCAGGTTTCATCAATAAAGACATTTTTACTTCATTTTTATTTAGTATAGTAGATATTCAATCTTTAAATTTCTGTTTACAGAGTCTTCTATTTTGACAATGTGGAAAAGCAGTTTCTTTTTTGTTTTTTTTTTTGTGAATGTTAAGTGACTTAATAAAAACTTACAATGACCTTTTAATGCTGAATGTTTAATGCTGAATGTTTAAAACATAACACAATTATGTTGTTTATGATTTACCTCGTAGAGGAATTAGGGCAGGGTGATATGTTCATTTTATGGGGTAAAAAAAAAACTGTCTTAGCTAATTGTTATTGAACCAAATTAGTTTCCAAAATCAAATTGAACTGAATTTGGAAAGAAAAATAATAATCACTCTCAAATTGCCAACTTTAAGAATTAAATCAAGCGATCATGAACTGAGTACATAAACTAGTCAGCATAAACAAATTAAAGAATCCTTAAGTCCAGAAGCAATTAATCAATTAACCAATTAGTTTATTGACAGAAAATTAATAATGTTGTTTATCAAGTGAAAAGGTTAAACATTTACTGGTTCTATTAGAAGTTTTAAATTAAATTTTTTTTTAAATGTGAAGGCATCACTCTGGGAACTTTTGAGGGGCATTTATCTACATATTTTGACATTTTATAGCCTAAATAAATAATCAAAACAATACTCACATATTAATCAAAAAAGAAATGAATCATTAGTTGCAGATGACTTTCTTTTATACCCACTGAAACCAGGGTGTCTGCAAAAACTCCCAAAATGTCAGAAGAGTGTGTATAAGTGATGCTGACTCTTCTGCCAAAGGTTCCCTCCTTAGTTGTCTTAGCAACAAAATAGAGCCATTCATGACGGAAATGTGGTGGCAGAGAAACATTATTCCAAAACCATGAGTCACATTTCAGACTGGGCTCATCTAACAAAAGCTGCTTTCATGCTTTCAAATGTTTACTGAAGCCTAGATTGTCACAAAAACACACATCTGAAAACTGAATATTTTATGGAACGCAACAGTATTGCATAATCTGGAGAGCACCGCCGGAAAGTTGGACACATTTTTTTGATCTGGAAATCTAGTGAGGTAAATTTAGAAAGATCTCTTGTGAAAAGTTGGCAGACTTACCTTTGCATGTTTTTCTGGACAGTTCATGTTGATAAAATGTCTCTTCTCCTTTGTAAGAAATCCACCAAACCTTGTGTGCGACTGTGATGTAAGATGAGCGAAACATTTCTCTTTACGCGTTTCCTGACTGCACGCTCCACCCATACACACACACACCGCCCAGTTCCCCTGTTACACCCAAAACTACCACCAGAGGCGCTGTGGGGCACTATTTCAAATTTTCCATCTCTTTTTTTTTTTTTTTTTTTTTTCTTTTAAATAGTGTTCTAATAGTATGAACAACCTCATATCTCCAATTTTGGAACGTTTTAAAATGTGGAATAAAAATAAAAATAAATTCCCAAAATTAGAGATGCAAGTCTTTTCAACAAAAATCTTTGACACCAAACTTGGAAATTTACAATATCGCCAGTTAACAGGATTTTCATACTTTCAGTTTAGTTAAAGGACCATATCCATTTTGCATGTTTGAGCCTAATATATTCAATTTACATGTAACGTTACTGACAATCATTTCCCAAAGCATACGATGAATTATATTGTTTTTCCTACCTTCCAGACTGCCATTGGTTTCAGTTCATTATGGAACACAATCAACTTGTTGATACTTGAAACATTCTGGACAGATATTGTGAACAACACATGTATTCAGCGTTTTTTTTTTTTTTTTTTTTAGAAGTTACGCAATTTTAGCGTTTAAGCGCAATAAAAAGCGCGAGGAGTGAATGTATGTCTCCACCGGATAATATAGTCCCAAAAGAGGACCTGCGTTTATCGAAAAATTTAAATAACCGTGACTTCATAAGGCTGCGTAACTATTAGCGGGCGAAACATCGATTTTTAAAATTGGTGTATCGCTTGAAAATTTGATTTTGAAAGTTTAAGAGATTTTGAAAATATCAGGAAAGCTAAAATACGGTTAAATCCAATTGGGACTGATCAAGTTAAAACCAGCAGTTCTTAGCTGATAACAGCAACAATGCATGGATTTATTTTATGCTGAGTTCAAAGTTCTAATCCACAAACTAACTAGTTCATCAGGAAATTGTAGTGGAAAATAGCACAAAATGGAAATACTCAACATCATTCACTGTTTACAATATAGCTTAAAACAGCCTGAAGAATATTTCTGTATGTTCGTTTAGTTCACATGATAGGGAATGCAGGAAGTTTAGCCAAACCTGACAACATTTCTCTTGTCAGGTCATGTGTATCTGTATGGCCCAATATTCAATGTTTCAAAGGTGTTTCCTTTATAATCCACAAGGTGGCGCATTCTGCTTTGAGGAAAACTAGAGCAAACACAAAGCAAACACAAAGCAGGACAGGAGACGCAAAAGCATAAAACTCATGATGCAAGAGCCAAAACGACACATTTAATCTAATCTAAAACTAATCATCAAAGGCACATTTACAATTTTTGTTTATTTTTTGTCTTTTTTATTTATTATATTTTATTTATTTGTTTGTATTTCCATAAGTATTTATTTATTTACATTTGAACTTATTTTAAGTCTAAATTTTAAATAATTTTTGACTAAAGAGAGAAACTAATAAACAAATTACTTGAAAGTTTCATATCAGACACAAATTGCAAAGATAATTGTTATAAGAAAGAAAGAAAGAAAGAAAGAAAGAAAGAAAGAAAGAAAGAAACATTTAAGGATAATATCTATCTGGATATTAATATATTATCAAGTATTTAAGCAATAATACATGATGATTAATATATAATTTGTGGAGAAGCAAAGCATACAAGCGTATAACGGTAAGTATAACTTAAGATTATATTAAATATAACAGAAATAAATAGATTTTTAAAATAATGAAGTCTAGACCTGGTTTATACAGACAAGAGTCTTTTGCCACATAATCAGTGTTTTTTTTTTTTTTTTTTTTTTATCAAACTAAACAAGAGGCTTAAATATTGGGTAAAGATCCCCCAATTTCATTCACTGACAAATATTATTGGATCAGCTTTGGGATTTTAGACCTGCAACCAAACTCTAATTTAAATCCAGAAATTGAAGTTTGTATTATAAGAGTTTCAATTCATTTGTACTTCCCTTTCTCTTCGCTTTTCCTTTTCACTTTCTCCATAGTTTACATCACAGGAAAGTGATGTGATCAAAGGTAGGTTAATTGTTTGTGGCCACCTCCCATGTGGAAATCCCCAGGAAAACCCTTATAAGGATCTTGTGCAGCGTCACTGCATAGTATTAAATCATTCAAGTAGGAGCGTCTCAGCGTAGTTAGACATCTGAAACTCTGGCACCTGGAGGATGGAGACGTCAGAGCGCACAGAGGAGCTCCTCCTGCAGATCCTATGGGACTGGATACAAGCACAGCAAAGCCTTCTCACCTCTTTGTTTTTTCCTGTCTTGTTCTCACTGACTGTTTACCTGAGCTGCTGCCTGCCTTACATATGTCTGGATTTACTCTCTTCCAAAGTGACTCTGGTACGCAGGTTCAAGATCCAGCCTGAGAGCAAGGTGACATGGACAATGGCTTGGAGCTGCTTGTACAACATTTTCTACAACCATGTTTGCTTCATCTTTCCCATTTCTGTTCTGCACTGGTACTGGAAGCCTGCGGTTTTTTCTGCACTGGCTCCTGAGGTCAGTATTGTGATGAGGGACATCCTGGCTTGTCTCCTCCTCTTCGACCTGCAGTATTTTGTGTGGCATCTCTTACACCACAAGGTGCCCTGGCTCTATTACACCTTCCACAAGGAGCACCACCGCTTCAAAGCCACGTTCTCCCTGAGCACGGAGAACTCCAGCGCCTGGGAGACCCTGAGCCTCAGCTTCTTTTCAGTGGTCACCCCTGCACTTCTGGGCTGCCATGCCCTCACAGAAATGCTCTTCTTTACTCTTCACATTTTTCTCTCCGTGGAGGCTCATTCAGGTTATGAGTTCCCCTGGTCTCTACATAGACTGGTGCCCTTTGGCCTCTATGGTGGAGCTCCGCATCACGACCTCCATCACCTCAAATTCAAGGTGAACTATGCACCATACTTCACGCACTGGGACAGACTTTTTGGGACGCTGCATGCAGAAGAGATGGACATGGAGAAGACAAGACGCAAGGACAACTTGAAGAGACAGACTGTGATTATTAAAATATGTGAAAGACTACCTATGTGTCTTAAAGGAAACAGCTTAATGAAGCAAATAGACTGAGATATTCATTTTGCTAATGTAATGTCAAACAAGAATGTTCTGAGAACGTAATCCAATTGAAGCTAAATACACTACTTTTTAAAAGTATTGAATGACTATATAATGACAAAACTAAATATATTTTTTATTTATATTTTTAAGTATTTCCCACAAGATATGCATTATGATGGTATGATGTGGCTATTTTAGTAATAATTTATTCCTGATTACTCTTATATTCACAATTGTGTATGCACTAAGACACTTTAAAATCAATGTTTTATTAAAGAGAACTATTTAAAAAAAAATTTCATGTACATTCTGTGGTCATCAGAAAGTCCACTCTTTGTAAACGATTTGTCGCAGGTGACTGCATGACTTCATACTCACTCACTACACTTACCTAATGGCAAATCAGACCTCAGAAACAGGAAGTTTGCACATCCACTCATGTCCCACATGTATAATCTGTCAGCACAGGCAATCCCTTATTTTCTTAAGGATCATATTGCATTCACCTCAATTCTTTCAGAAAGTCAAATCCCAACTTGTTCTCCCTTTTATCCTGCTAATGCTGTTAAATGTTTTGCTTAATGGAGCCAGTTCACATCCAGTATTTTCCATTGTGTGTGTGAAGATATCCTGATATATTGCACATGCAAAATGTTTTAAAAGCTAAGCTAAGTATCTTTAAAAAGTCTTTGAGTTTATGTGTTACACTGTAAGTTTTCATGTGTGTTAATAATTATGATAAATGGATATTCATTTTCTACATATTTGGAGAAAGAAAGATCACTGCACACATGACAAAAAGCCAAGCTGCAAAAAAAGCAAAAATACCAATAGGAAAGAAAATGCTCTGCACACTTGATCCAATGCAAGTAAAAAGCTAGCAAGACATCAATGTTGAATCTATGAAGAAGGTCTACAACCGCAAGCTTGGCAATAAAACTTTTTACATGCATTGGATCAAAGTGTGCAGAGCCTTTTCTTTTCTATATATTTGAAGGAAAGGCATCTTACAATTTAGACTTTTTTCAAGCTTATTTTTACAGCATGTCCTCTGTAGTGGAGAGCAGGACAATGTTAATGTGAAAGAAACGTTAAAACTTGGCAGTAGAAATATTAAATGACTTATGTATTAACTACATTAAACCAGTTTTTCAGGAAGTCAACTTGTACTCCCTTTTTCCTGAGAATTCAGCATAATGTGATATAATGGAACAGTTCACATATAGAAGGTTTGCACTAATCTTGAGTATTTTTCTGTTGAATGTGTATGATGATATCCATAAGTATTACACACCCAAAATGTATTAAAAACTAAACTGTGTCTTTTAAAAGTCTTTAAGTTCATGTTTTTATGTGTGAATGATTATACAGAAGATTACATGTGCCTTTATTGACATAAATGGAAATCATGACGAAAAAAGTTGCATTACCTAAACAATTTACCATTGCTCACATACAGATGTTGACAAATGAAGGGAAAAACCAACAAAAAAAAGAGTCTTAGTAAGATGTTGCGTCACCATGTGCCACCAGAACCGCTTCAGTGATCCTTGACTGAAAAAACTATGATGTTGAAGGGGCAGGTGCATGGTCATGGGCACCATTGTCACGCTTTATTTGCGTGATTTCAAGAAATGAGGATGTGAATGTGGATGTGGATGATTTTTCTGTACAAACAAGAAAATATTACAAAGTTACAATTCATATTATTAATGACAAACAAAGGAATAAATCAGGAAGATTAAACTGTTAAAGAATTTACAGAGTAAATGAGTAAAGTGAGTTAAAGTGAGTTTAAGAATCATCATACTTAAACTCACTTTGATTAATGCATCCACAATCCTGACACAGTAACTTTCAGTGATGGTCAACATAGGTTCTAATACAAATAACAGAAAGGTTGGTTAAATACTGATCAAATAAACTAGGGATAAATAACTGAAAAGTCAATAAATCCACTTACAGACTCTTTCTTTGTCTCTTGGTGCTGGTGTTTGGGGCAAGGCTTGAAGGGAGGAAAAAGCTGACACACCAACAGAGTGGGGCTTATATAACTTCCTGTGAGCGTCTTTGGCAGACATTCAGTGAATTTTTATTCAGATTCTGATAATCATATTTTTCTTTATATTTATCAACTGCCAGAGAAGAAATTATACAAAACTGAATATGACAAAACTAAATATGGAGATTTGAGATTTTAACATTGACATTGATTGTACAGAACTCCATCTTCTAAAAGAAAATCCCTCATCTGGTATTGTGATGGAGGTGCTGTTTCCAAAATTTCCCATATGTGTTCCTTTGGGTTGAGAGCTGATGACTGTGAAGGCCAGAGTTTATTTTTATGGTCATCATCAAACCATTCAGAGACTCTTTGTGCTTTTACTATGACATTTTATGTTGGTTTTTATTTTATTACCCATATGTAGATTAAAGGAAAATCAAGCAAAACCTGAAATCCCTTAATAATGAGAATAAGTAATAAAACTGACCTGCCTGTAGATCTAATAATGCTTTTATGAAGCAAAAATCTAACCAAAACAGTCATCAAATGTAGAAAGTTCACAGAGTCATAGTAAAAAAAAAACAAAAAACTGTCTGGGTGTCATCTTATGGACAATGATTTTAGGCAAGATAATGTGACTAAGTGAATACGGTAACTTCCTGTTGCTAAATAAAGTAAATCACACTTTTGTGGCAAGGAATTCATTTGCCACAGGGATTTTGCAAAGAATGGTGAGTCTAGAAATCAGATGTGCAAATGAGCACACCCAGAAATACCTCAACATGAAAGAACACGCTTCCTCTCTCACAGACGTGCAGGGAATCATGTGCAGAGATATCTGATCTCATCATGACGTGAGGCATGATGACAACACAGCAAGTCTAAGGAAACATGTAAATTTCAAGCAGGTACAATAGCATGATTTTTTCATGTTTTGTTCACCAAAGTGCAATAAATTTATTTAAATATATAGTCAAGACATTAGTAATGCTGCAAATGGCTATTACTGCTGGAAATGACTGATGTATAATTAAGTATTCACACAAAACCACGAAGCCCCATTTTCAGCAGCCATTGTTGTCTGCTTCCTTAAATAAACATAAATAAATAAACATGCTAAATTCTAGTGTCATCTGCAACAGTGAAAAGATGACTTCCAGACGATGGCCAATGCTAACTATCTGAAAGTGGTAAATAAAAAAAGAAAAGGTTAAAATGGGACAGTAGATGGTGAATTGGTTATTATTTATTTATTTATTTATTTATTTTTAACCAGTTTCAGCTATGGCTTTTTCTTTGAAAACTTTTAAGACCAGCATCCCAGACAACATGAGTTTCAGATTTTGGAAGTTTTTGATGCTGCACAAACATTTGTTCTGATGCATGTTAACAATTAAATGCAAGTCCTAATGGGAAAATCCCTCAATGCCTTTTGTTCCAAGTTTGAAACAATATGATCTAAGTATTTTGTCTTTGAGTTAATAATAAAAATCTACACATACTCCAATGAATCTAACATTTGTCTGCAATTGCATGAAAGCTTGAAGCCTTTGTTAAAAAGCAGCTTTAATTGCTATTCTGATGGAAAAACTTTACAGTCTGAGTCTTATTGTAAAACACCTGCACAAATCGCTGCATCAGCACATTCTCCTTATAGACATAAAACCCACAAAACACCTGCGATACATGTGTGTAGTTTTCTATGGAGACCTCCCACTCTTCTCTGTGCGTAGCTTGTTATTTATTTCTCTGCCAGGGAGAATAGTCTATGTATTTATTTTAATATCTATTAATTCATGATTGGAACTCTGTTGAATTGGCCTGTTAAAGTTTCTGTATGTAAGTATGACTTCTTGTTAATTGACTGATAAATTGTTCCTGGTAATAAATTGGTAAAACTAAGCTTTAACTTCTTCCTGACTTTCCTGTTGTACTATTTGCCTTAGTAGTTTGGATGGATCTATGGTTTCCGAGGTTTTGTGTAGGGTATAGTCCAGGTGAGTACAGAAGAAAGTATTGCTCAATTATGTATTAATCTGGAGTTCCAATCTCTGANGTCCAGGTGAGTACAGAAGAAAGTATTGCTCAATTATGTATTAATCTGGAGTTCCAATCTCTGAAAAGTCAGACAATCAGAACCAAATTTAACTATTCAGACCATTGTCTATGGAGTCAGATAATTCAAGTCAAATTTAACTAACAGTTTGTGTAGTAATTGTATTAATAATGATAATAATAATGAAATAATGTGGTGTGTAAATACATGCAGAGAAAGCCTTGGACCGTGACTCTGGTTTCCATCATTGGACCAGCAGGTGAGGGTGTGTGTGTGTGTGTGTGTGTGTGTGTGTGTGTGTGTGTGTATGTGTGTGTGTGTGTGTGTGTGGTGACTTGATAACATCCTAAAGCCTGGTCATCCACCAGATTCCCAGGTTACACATTTTTTCCCTACAATAAATCCCAACCTTACAGATAGTAAAAGTTAAGTAGCAAAATCAAAGACAGGCAGCATGGTGACCGATACAAAGACCCACAGTGAACAAACAAAACTGCTTCTTTAACAGCATGATAACAGCAATGACTCATCAAAAGCAAAAGCAAAGTTTCACTTTGGTTACCAGAAGCTTTAAGTTATGGCCGTTGCCATAATGATAAGTGTTACGTAGAATAACACCAGAATTCTGCGCCAAAATGTGTCATTACGTCATTATGTGACATCTGATTTCAAGGAGAATATATTATGATTTTGTAATTTGCCCTCATTTTTATGCAGTATGATAGTATGGAGTGGTGAATATTGTTGTCAAAACTGCAAAATTAGAAGTCCATGGCTACATATATGCATGCAGTAATACAAAACCATAGGTCCTGTCTTTCCCTGAAAGCTTTGTTTTGATTGTTCCATTACATCTGTAACATGTTGGTAAATATGTAACACACTTTATTTTACACAGTTACACACCTGATTAGACACACCCACAAAGTACAAGGCCAGGAGCGAGCATTTAACCAGCACCCCTGTTTAGCACTCTGTGGCTGTTTACCTGTTCAGGCTTGAAGCAGGTGGGGTGCTTTAAAGACAGAATGCCAAAAAAAAANAAAAAAAAAAAAAAAAAAAACCCGGTCTGTTTTCAGTCGGTGTGCATAGTGGTGCTAAAGCAACAGAGAGTAGAAGTGGATTGTGTTTTTGCAACTATTCCAATGTTTTAAAATCTACCTCTTGAAGAAAATAAGATAGAAATCTGTTTCTCTTTAAAAATTAGTGGTGCTCCTCATTAAAGGACCCTACTTGTGATCGTGCATGTTTGAGTTTAATATATTATTTTCATACACGTAACGTTACTGACAATCATTTCCCAAACATACTACTGGAACAGTAAATTAAAACAATTTTTTCCTACCTTCCAGACCACCATTGGTTTCAGTTCATTCTGGTACACTATTAAAATCAACTTGTTGATACTTGAAACGTTCTTGGGATAGGTAATCCATCATTGCAAACAAACATGTATTCAGGTTTTTTTTTTTTTTTTAGAAGTTATGTAATTTTAGCTTTTAAGCACAATAAAAGCGTGGAGTGAATGTATGTCTCCACAGGTGAATATAGTCCCAAAAGAAGACTTAAGTTTATCGTAAAATTTAAACAACCGTGACTTCATAATTTTGTGTAACTATTAGTGGGCGAAACGTTGATTTTTGAGGTGGGTGTATCACTTGAATATTTGATTTTGAAAGATTAAGAGATTTTGCAAAATATNTTTTTGAGGTGGGTGTATCACTTGAATATTTGATTTTGAAAGATTAAGAGATTTTGCAAAATATCAGGAGCTGAAATATGATTTTATCCTTTGGCTAATGATTGTCAGTAACGTAACATGTATGAAAATTGAATATATTAGGCTCAAACATGCAAAATGGTCNTTGTCAGTAACGTAACATGTATGAAAATTGAATATATTAGGCTCAAACATGCAAAATGGTCGGTATGGTCCTTTAAGCCAGTGATTGTAATTCGTGAGCAGTAGCGATTAAGCAAGTTGGGCAATTGCAGGGTGGTAATACTTGAAAACTCATGTAACTGTTAACTTTAATAATGCTTTTATTACTTTTAGGTGTAGTTAACGACATAAACAATGGTTGTGTTCCAAACCAGTGCTGCAGCAAGTACAATGCCAGAACCCTGACACACTTAAATGGAATGGAGCCAGTATTACTGTTAACAGCACCTGTGCTTTTTCTGCAATGAAAATGATCTATTAAACCAGTAAGCCAAAATTAACAATGCAAGGGCTCCGACACTAGAGCATCTAAATGACACGAAGATATGCCTGTTTCACTGGACCTACTTAAATGGAACAAATCCTTTAATTACTGTTCTGGGTCACATTAAAATGTCCACGAACAAAGGAATCTTGTCTCATACATAATGTGGAATAGGTGATATAAAACACCGGCTTATTAAGTTACCTGTTCAGCCAAAAGGTGAACAGGGAGATTTTTTAGTGACCATATGGTAACACGAACAGAATGCTGGGCTGCTGGCTGACAAAATTGTGTCGCTTATAACAATGGAACACAAATAAAATCTAAAAGGAGTGAAATTATGGGAATTACCTGCTAAAAACAAACAAGTAGGTCCAAACAATAGTGAATGTTAATATTATTAGTGTGATGGTCAGTTTATGTCCTAAAATTCTCTGCCTCTGTAGCAATGAAAGCTGTTGATTTTCAGTATATGATATACAATATATTTGAGGTTAGTAACACAAAGGAAAATGTTTGTGTTTTGTTTTGGCTCTATCTTTATTTCAGCAGAGCATTACTGCACTATTACAACTCAAGATTACAAAACAGAAGCTCAGTTTCCACTATGGCATTTAACAATTCTGATCAGGTAAGAGTTTTTATCTGATCAAACATGCATAGTAAGAAAAAAGCAATGATTTCATCCTCAAAAACGCCTACAGTCGCCTGAGTTCATCAGAGTCACGGCTCTGCTATTAAAGTCTAACAGAGCTTATCTATTTTCAAGTAACTGTACATTCCTCAATGTCTTTTGAAAGAACTGAAGCACAAAGCATTTTTGTCTCTGAAAGAAGGCAGCATAAGAAGCTGATTGGTGCAACGATATGAATCTCCATCCTGCCTGGAAAGATGTTCACATGCCAGCATTGAGTGAAATCAATCACCATAGCATACATTAACATATTTACATATTAACAAATTCCATTGTTTACATACAATACTTCCAATCTACTACTGTATGTTAGTTTGACCCCTGGAAGGACCATACCAGTGATTTTGCATGTTTAAGCCCAAGAAATACTCCCACGTTACTGACAACCAAAACATCAAACCATATTTTACTTTTACTTTTATTTTGCCATATCCCCTAATCTGTCAAAATCAAATGTTCAGGTGATGCACCCACCTTAAAATTCAATGTTTTGCCTACAAACATGCATGTCCGAATGTAGAAGGTATAGTTATGTTTAATTTCTTGGTAAAAGCAGTCTTCTCCTGGGACTATATTCCCTGGCAGAGAAATCTTCCCTGCAGCTCCATGTTGATAAAAAAAATTAATAGACGTCATGTATACTGCGATGGGTTACTTATCTCGAGCATGTTTCAAGTCTCTACAGGTTGATTTTAATTGCTTAATGGAATGAACTGAAACCAACGGCAGTCTGGAAGGTAGGAAAAACAATCTTAATATTTACCACTCGTCATTTTTGGAAATGATTGTCAGCAACGTAACTTGTATGCAGGTTGTACATATATTGGGCTCAAACATGCAAAATCACCCACATGGTCCTTGAAGTACCTCACAGTTTAAGCACATCTACATTATGTCAGTCATCCTCAAAATCCAGACTCCGGTCCGTATCCGGACCAAACACAGCTGTCTCCGGACTCTGAGCAAATTATACTTTTCATATGTATTATTTGTATTATCTGCGAGACATCGCTGCGACACAATGAGTCAAAATTCTCCGCTTTGTCCATTGCAAGCAGCGGAGAAAGCACTGACTGAGCAAGAATTGATATTGTATAATAAAAAATAAGAGTGTAATAAAGAGTTTACAAATTATGTTGATCTTTCAGTCAAAAGGTGAAATAGAAAAGTTTTTTTAAAATAATGACAAAATGATGGCTCAATTAATTAAAATCAAAATTTGACAAAATGGTTTCTATCCATGATCTAAACTTGCATCCACAATTTAAAGATATAAAATAGGTTCTTTTTCTTTTCAAAAATTTCTATCTGATGGTTTAAAACCGGTAGACTGCATCATGTATTGAAATATTCTGTATTTATGACCATTTAAAGCATCTACAGACATTTTGGGGATTTTGCAGTTATTCTGCAGTTTCCAATGTTTAATTCCCCACTATTCTGTCATCAGTAAAACTGCTAAAATTAGCCAATCCTCCAAATTTAGATCATCTGCTTATTTGTTTACGCATATAAAAGAGATAATCTGTTTAAAAACTTGTTTCTCTTTCTTAATGTTTCTACTTTGGGATCATATCGAATTTCCTGTTTCAGTTTGTGGTCTAAACTCCCTTCATTACTGCAACAAGCTGTGAAACTGCAGCCTTCCCAGCTTTCAGGAAATAGAATTTTAGATTTGGACTGCAGTTACCTTAAAAAAAAAATAATAATAATAAAAAAAATAATAATAAAAAAATTCACAGACAGCACGGCCGTAAAAATCAAGTAGGAACATGAGACCTGTCGGAGTTGCCACCGCTCAGCAAATCCATCACTCTCTCTGCTTTGGCCTTTTGGCCGCTCCTCCGTAACATCTCTATCAGATCCGTTGAGGCCGTCCTTCCCTGCTTCTCCACCCAGCGGCTCAGTAGTTGGAATGTTTGTTCCTGAGTATCCTGAGGGTTGTTCTGTTGACAGGACTTAATGGTGGTGGATGGTATTTCACTACGTATCGCTATATCCCTCATATCTTTCCAATCCAGGAGCTCTGCGATGTCAGGGAGGAATGACGTGAGATCCACTATTGGTGCTGAAGTATGAGGGGAAAAAAATGGAGTTTAATTCAAGAAAGTACATACGACACAGCTGTCTTTATCCTGCAGGAACACCGTAAAACATGCACAAAACAATCACTGCCACGAGGTCCTGAAGTATTTTAATCGTATTGTAAAGTCGCATTTTTAGGTTTTCTGTTAAACATTTCAACTCAATTTCAGTTAATTTTCTTCATTTCTTATCTCTACTTACTCTTGTATTTGACATTTAGTCCATATATACATCTACGCTAATAATTACATGCTTGCTTATGTACTGTATGTCAATCTGGACATTACATCATATATCCATATAGGGGACAACTTGAGGGCCAAAACATAAACACAAAACAACTTCCGATTTCACTTAACAATGTGCACAAAGATGACACAACTGAGGTAATTTTCGCCATTTTTGTATTTTACTTATGTTCCAAAGGTGAAAGAAACAGCAGCCCTGAAAACAGAGATGGTACATTAAAGGACCATACCATCCATTTTACATGTTTGAGCTTAGTTCAATTTTCATACATGTAAGATTTCTGACAATTATTTCCCAAAGCATACTACTAGAACGGTGAATTAAAAATGTTTTTCCTACCTTCCAGACCTCCATTNTTTTTTTTTTTTTTTTTTTAGAAGTTATGTAATTTTAGCATTAAGTGCAATAAAAAGGCGGAGTGAATGTATGTCTCCACAGGGAATATAGTCCCAAAAGAAGACCTGCATTTATTGAAAAATTTAATGACTGTGACTTCATAAGGCTGTGTCAATATTAGCAGTAGAAACATCGATTTTTAAGGTGGGTGTATCACTTTAATATTTGATTTGAACGACTAAAACATTTTGCAAAATATCAGAAAAGCTGAAATACGGTTTAATCCTTTGGGAAATGACTGTCACTATCATAACATGTATGAAAATTTAATATATTCGGCTCAAACATGCAAAACAGATGGTATAGTCCTTTAAAGCATTCCATTGTTCGCAATCAACTTCCCTTCATAACTATTAGCCATTTTTCTGGTTGTTGCTGCCCTGCTGACATGACAAAAGCAGACAAACCTGTCCACAAGTATGTATGTACTGCAGCTTGTAAGCATGTAGCGTTAATTCTAGAGGACAGACAAACACAGTATACTCATGGCAGTCATCTGCGTCATAACAAAATTGCAAACTCTTTACCAAAACTGATATTTTACATTATGTGTTAACACCAAAAACTAATATAAACAATACACTGTTATTGTACTTTTCTTGCTCTCAAATATTGATGTTTATAACTGTATTGGTTTCAGAAATCCAGCATGGGTCAAGCTGTACACAAAATATATATGGTAGGGTAAAAACTAAAACAATTCCTGTTCTAATATGAAAACAATCATAAAATGAGTTTTGATGTTTTGCTCACCTCTAAGAGGCTCCACCTCCTGAGAAACACAAGAACAATGTGAACAAAGCATTAATAAAAATTTTATAAAACCTGTAATCCAAATCCAAAATTCAAATATAGACCCACAACCTGCTATTATGCTCCAACTGACTGACAGGTATAAGGGATGACTGATAAGTTCTGAGCCTGACACACAAGGAACTGAGCAAGGGCTGTAATACAAGTGCACACAACTAAACTAACTGATTATATTTGTATTTTAATACACAACTAAATCTAACATTAATAATATCTTCTGATGGTGCAAACAAACTTTTAGCTCAAATATGTATGGTCCACAAAAAAAATTAAGAATTGGGATGTTAAGAATGTAAATTGCACAAACTTCACAAAGATTCATGCAACGGCACAAGAAAAGAAGCATGCAGAGGACACACAAGGTTTCAGGGAACTAACCTGTACTTGGCTGTACAGAAAGGGCCAGCTATGCCAGTGTTAGAGAAACAATTCATGACAAAAAGGTTAATGATTCAGTCAAGCTAGCTAATAGAAGTTTGTGCAAAAAGAGGTTAGATTAAAATTTGAGAAGTTGGACAAAGACAGGACATGTTGCAGCAGATCTTAAGGGTTGGAGAGTTAGAAGAACTTACCATCTTGGATGTGTCTCCATTTATCAGCTGGGATGGCGTTGGTTCTAAGATTTGTTATTTATAAAAAAAAAAAAAANAAAAAAAAAAAAAAATACTTAAAACAATAAACAATACACAAAATGAGAAATGGAGCTCATATTGAAAGTTTTCCTGAGAAATATAAGAGGTTCTTGTGCCCCCTGCTGGTCAGAGAAATACTTACGCCGTTTTCTCTTCCTCCAAAAGTGGTACCATAACCCAATTACAATTACAGCTAATAAAACAATTACTACAAAAACTGCGCCAAGAGTCACTCCTGAAACACAAAGACATGGATATCACATTTTTATTTCAATTGTCAATTGGTATCATAAATTCATTCAGATACAATAATTCAAACCCAACTCTTACCCAGACTTGTGTTGCAGATGGTATCGCTGATGTCTGTACAGGCGACCTTCACGCCCTCAGCACCACACCTTGATAAAAAGAAAAAGCACGTATTTGTAGCAAAAAAAAAAAAAATCATATTTTCATCATGATATCAAAGCCACACACAGATGGCAGGTGATACTTGAAGAACTTACTCTTTACATGGTTGACAGAGTCTGCAGGGTTCTATGCCACTGGAACAGAAGTGATCTTTTTTGCATTGACATACAGTATCTCTGGCAATAGTGCACGGTTCTGCCACCTCCAGATTGGCTGAATGAAAAATGCATCCACACAACCACCGTTAAAGGAGTTTCATGATATTTCAAACACGCAACTTGTCTCAGAAACATCACGTAGTTGTTTTGCTGTTTTGTTTTGTTAATATTTTTCAGCTATGTCGGTTTGTTTGTTAGCGCAATACCTCAAAACGTTATATATCAGTTTAATGAAAATTGTGGAAGGGTAGGAAGAACTCCTTAAATTTTGGTGAAAATTCAGATCCAGGATTGGATTCAGGAATTTTTTAAAAATGATTTCTAAACATTGCAAGATTTTACATTTTTCCATTCCTCTGGCAATTTCTTCAAAATTAATACACCAATCTCAGTCCATGATAGAGTATCAATCTGTGCAATGTGGTCCAAATCTAAAATAAAGCTGATGTATCTTTAATAATTACAGAGATATTCTAATAATTTCTTTCTCTTCAGATAAGTATATTAAAGGAAGATAAATGATGTATAAACTTGTTCAGCCTTGAGTGAGGTATGCGCTCTACTGAGTGCCCTTCTAGTTTTATCATGTTATTATATTACACAATATTTAGATTTTTATGGATTTTTTTTTTTTGTTTTGGATTTCTTAATCTAATATTNAAAAAAAAAAAAAAAAAAAAAAAAAAAAAAAAAAAAAAAAAAAAAAAAAAAAAAAAAGAAAAAAAAAGAAAACAGGCACACATGGCTGATTATTCTTCATTTATTTACCTAATTAAACATTTATTTATTTTGTTATCTGTCACTACTGTGTTCCAATCAAAAACAATTTGGGGATTTTTCTGCAAAATATCCTCCACGTGTCCCTGCAAAAGCTTTTAATGGTTCATTCTTTCTCTGTGCACATGAGGTTGTAACACTTTTTCACACACGTTATTGTGTTGAACTTAATTTTTTAAAACACGATGAAGGAAAAAAAAAATTTTGAGATTGCTGATCTTGTGAGTTGTAATTTCCACCTCATGATTTAAATATGAAACGATTCACTGCCCAGGCCTAGTTCCTAATAAAGATATGAAACATTTCTAATCATGTCATAACTATGTTAAAAGTCGTGTGGAAATGAGAAGAAAACGTGATGCCTGTACCATTCGGGTGTGCGCAAGAAGTGCAGGGTTCACAGGATTCCTGAAAATTCGGGTGACTGCTGTATGTTATTCCCAGCTGGCAATATGCACATTCTCTATCATCTTTTTGCAAGCGGCAGTGCTTCTTCAGCCGTAGACCTGCAGACAACACAGGAAAGTCAAACAATTTAGGACAACTAAAGGCACATATGGGATTAGGGCTTTCCATATTTTGTGAATTGGTGATACACACACTCTTGTGAATTTGTCGTATTTACTCGATAAAAACAATCTGCAACACTGTGATTCTTACTCCCAAGTCAATAGTTGCCTTTATTTATTGGAATAAGAAAATTTTTATTAACTGTTTAACAACAGTGTTTTTTTTCCCTAAGCTATTCTGACTGACCCATAAATATAATAAACCGAGACAAAAAAACTGCCATATCTGAAACTGGCATAGAAAAGGAAAAGGTTAAAATGGGCAAAAGAATACAGACAGTGGATGACTGGAAAAGAGTTTTATGGATGGATTCATCTACGTTTGAGGTGTTTGGATCAAGGAAGAGAATATAAGTGAGCTGAAGAACAAATGAAAGGATGCTGGAGGAGTTCTTGATGCCTTCTGTCAAGCATGGCAGAAGAAATAAAATCTTATGGGGCTGTACACAGAGTGCAAGAAATAACATAACAGAAATGTTACCACTTTATTTTACAGTATCATGTCATCCTCTGTGGGCTGCACTTGATTAGTGCCAATTTCATCATGCACCAGGATCACGATCTAAAGCGTATTTGTAAGCGGAGTACTGTTTGATGGACTTGGAGTCCTATGGTGCTCTTGTGAGACGAGTTATTCACCAAGTTATATTCACCGTAAGGTCACAGAAAAATGCCCTACAAGCCAGTCGCACCTCTGGGAAGAGCTACCGGAGGCATGGGTTAAAACTTCCCCTGAATACCTTCAAAAAGTGATAGAAAAATACCAGAAGTCTGCAAAGCTGCAAAAGGAGGATTGTTTGATGAATGTAACATTTGATGAATAAAAAACTTCTACTTGTGAAGTGTCGACTATGATTTCTGATGATTATTATTGTTATTATTTTAATTTAATGCTAGCTTGGTGAATGAAAGTATTTTTTTTAGCAAGCAGATAAAAAAAAAAAAAAAATNAAAAAAAAAAAAAAAAATCTGGGGGATTCCAGACTTTTGAAGGCTGGTGTATTTGCAGGAAGACGTACCAGCCCCACACTTGCAGCAGGTTTTCCCCTCATGCTGGTATTCTCCATCCTGACACAACTCAGACTGCCTTTTAGAGTGGAATACTCCTTTAAGCTCAGAAGAAAAAGTCCCGCTGCAGAGGAAAGAGAACCAGAAAATGAAAGTGAAAGTTAACTTTTCAAGCATTTTAAAAATGTCATTAATTCATAAACACAAATCGTCTTTCCTTAACATTATCTTTGTCTTTACTCTTTACAGTTTATCCTCTCTAACGCTGACATTAATTTTACGGATTTATGTCAAGGAACAAATAAACTCGGTTACACCCAAACATTTCCGCCAACATAGCGCACAAACTTGTATTAATACAGCTTTACTTACCATACCAGAAACGAAACAAACCAAAGGTGATTATCCAGCGTGAAAACCTTTTTGAAAAGCATGACATCGTTTATTTTGAGATAAACTATTCACGATGTTACACGTAGAGAACTGTCAAACTATTCACGCCACAACGTCATTGTGAAGCCGCCCAACTGCCCTACTGCGCATGCGCACAAGTGTTGCGCGCCTGTGGGTTTTTTTTTTTTTTTGAATTAGCATTTCTATTTATTCATTAAATTATTTTTAAACATTCATAAAAATATTTACTTCCTTTTAAAATTTTCTGTATAATTTTTAATAACTAGTAGTACATTTTATATCTACAGAGCTACAGATTTGGAGTTCTTGCCACTAGGAGGCGGGATTGCTCTTTGAAATATAACATGGCTGATTAAGATTAGGAGATGAAAATTTTAAATATTTTTGTAATTATTGTTTAGTTTTACATTATTTAATGTGTTATATAATTTTAATCATTTGTAATAAATGTTATTGATCTGTGAAATTAATGAATGCTGGTTCTCCTTTGCATATGGAGGTTCTGCAGTGCTGAATATACAAGATCCTTTAATGTCAAGACTTTAATATATGTTAATCATATATGCCACATACAAAGGTTAATTGAAAAGTTGTAAGCCTGAATAATATGGAAGTAACCTGGGGCTGTGATATTTTTGTTTAAATAATATAATTTCTGAAGAGTTTATACACATTTCATTCATTTGAGTTCATTAATTGTAATGTACAAATTCTGGAGATAATCATGGTTCTGTGAGTCACACAAAATGGACAAACTAGGCCAACGTGCAGACATTGTGTGTCTGACTGTGGCTTTGAACTAGTTCAACACCCAACCTACTCACCTGATTTGGCCCTCTCAGACATTATTGTTTCCCACACAAGAAAAAAAGGCTGTAGCTGGAACCTGTTTAGCCTCAAATGATGCGGTCAAATCAGCTTTGGAGGATTTCTATAAAACTGAAGTAAAATCCCTCGAGCATCTTTGGCAAACGTACGAAAAAAAATTTGTTTTGATCTTTATATACCAGGCTCTGAATTTATCAATCAAATTTTGTACAGTAAATAGGGAGCTATTGGGGCTTGGCACAATTGCTTTTATACTGATGCCTCATTCTATATTTTCTGTGGGGCTGCACTTAATGTCATAAAGGCGTGTAAAGCTGTTACCAGTAGTTTGTCAGAATAATACTGTACACTACAGGAAAAAAATAATTAATTACATTTATTTCATATATTTTTGTTATTTCCTGTGCAATAAATTGTAAAGCAAACTGTGTATTGATGATTTTTTTTATTTTTTTTTTTAATCTGGGGATGGCGTCAAACCTCTGGCCTGTAGTGTACATGTCAACTATCTGTGAAACACCAACAGAAATGTGCAACTGGTAGAATTTAGCACTGGGGAAAGACATCATCATCCTCGACTGATGTGTTCCACCTACAATCGCCCCCTGGTTATATACAGAAAAAGCACAGCAATAGCTTCACTGAGATGGAGGAGAGGAAAAATAAAACAGAAGAAGACAATGTTTTTGTTGTATGAAGGAAACTGCTGGAAGGGGGCCGCGTATGTAGCAAAGACTCCCCAGAGACCACAAGGAGAGGGAGTAGCAGGTAACAGCTCTTCTCCCAGGGCAAAAGAAGCTTAGAGAGAAACAAAAAGAAAGAGAGGAGACGAGCAAAGAGTGAGAGATTAGGTTGTTTCCAGGCTGAAATTCATTAACGCTGTACTGTAATATTACTGCGTGTATTAGATTTATTTAACTGAAGTCGTGATGTATTGCCTCTTTTTTTGGAAATTAGGTCACTGCAGAAATAACAAGCAAATACATGAAACTCAAAGGTTAAAAAAAAACTGTTGTGAAATCTGCATTTTGGAAAGTCAAACTGACATGTTTTCGCAAATCTGGGAGAAATTTATTTTATGCATGTCAGTGTCACATTTTGTACTTGCTGAAATGTTCCCTCTTAAGTTTAGTACAGACTTGTTAATTTAAAATTTCATGCATGTTGTGTGAGAGTGCTCTACATTTCAGCTTAACGCCCTGAGGTTGAGCTGAGCTATGGCACTTCTTTCATAGAACCAAAGTTTTCAGGTAAAAATCATCGAGACTGAATTTGAAAGCTTCATTTCCAAAGGGAGTGACTTTATTTTTTTCAATACAGAGTAGCTATAGTGCTGTGACTTTGACGTTTAAATATAACTGACATTACAGATTTTACTTTTTCTATATGAAGGTGAACTGTAAAGACATTCTCCTTACACAGACTCAAGCTCAGACCGATTCATTGTTTTACAGTTCAGGATTCAGGCTCAGAAGATGGAAACATAGCATAGGACAAAGACAATTAAAGCAGCAATGTGAGAGGCTAGTTTACTGAATGTCTTGAATGCATCAAAAAATAGAACGTACCACCAATAAAGTAGCTCAGTCTTCTAATTTTGTTATGAGGAGAACAATTCTGAGAGTTTTGAAAAATTTGCATCAGGATCCAGACACATGGAGATCAACACTTGTGCTGATTGGCTAGAAACATTATGGCTTTGTGCAAGGTCAAATAATTTAAAATGTAAGAGAGTCAGCCATTCATTTATGACCTTTTATGATTACCATGGTTCAACATGACCTATAGGCCAAAAGCGCCATGACAATTTTCAGTATCACTTGGAGTTGTTATGCGCAGTTCATTATGTTTTAGGTTTCAATAGGCCACATCTGAAAACATAACATCCTTGATGGAAATGATGGAAGATGAAATGTGAAATCAGATCATTTTAGAGGTAAAAACATGGCATGGGATCTTTTGCTACTGCTGCTAAACTGGTATGTCTTGTCTTAACTGCTCTTTACAGAAAAACAGAGCCAGTGGGAGAATCCTGGTGATCTGATTTTTTGTTCACATACAGAACAGGAAGAGACTCATGCTGCTCTTCAACCACAGGAAATAACCTCACCGTCAATGTCACAGGTCTCAGGGGAATGCGCAGATCATTCTGCAGCTCTGAAATAGCGTACTGTACTATCTGCATGAAAGCCAAGACTGCACAAAGTCATGCAAATACTCCTAAATATTCATCCACACGTGTACATATTCCTAAGTAAAAGTAGTAACACCACAATTGAAAAAAAAAAAGTAATCCTGTATTCAAAACTGTACAAGATGTTATAATCCTGAAGTTTTTTTTTTNGAAAAAAAAAAAGTAATCCTGTATTCAAAACTGTACAAGATGTTATAATCCTGAAGTTTTTTTTTTGTTTTGTTTTGTTTGTTTTTGGTATTTTGGATTACATCAAGTGTGTTAAGTTTTCATAATACAGATTCCAGAGGACCAATCAAAACCTCACATGCACAATGTACTAATAATTCATAATTATTACTTTTCTATGGAGTCTGTCACACTCACCTGTAGAGGGCGCTCTGTATCAAGAAGGAGGGTATTGTCATTTCGTTCTTAACCTGAAAAGCTGCAATGCAAACAAATCTAAACAATTAAATGGAATGATAAATTTGTTTTGTGAAAATCGTGTATGGAAGATTTTTCTTGAATAAAATGAATAATTTTCTAGAACCACTTTTTCAAAAGTTCTAAAGTCGATTACTCAAAATTTTCTTGAATTTGCTTCTACTTTTTCCCCAATAGTTTCTTTCTTTTATTTTCTTTACTTTTCTAGAATCCAGTATAAAATAAAGAACTTTCTACACTAAATCGTACATTTTTAATTTATTTTATTTATTACATATTTTTTTCAATTTCTTTTCTTTCTTTCTTTCTTTCTTTTTTTTTTTTTTTTTTTTTTACAAATGTTTGCAGAATTTCTTCCCTATCAAAAATTTTAGTTTTTCCCCCTAGAATCAAGAATTTAGTGGCTTGGCAGAAATGTTTGTTCCAAGCAAAATTTCCTATTATTATTATTATTATTATTATTATTATTATTATTATTATTAATTAATAAATAAATAAATTAATTAATTAATTAATTAATTTATTTATTTATTTGCAATGCAGGTTTTGAGATGACAAATAAAAGTCTAATAAACGTGTTATATTTCTTTCCAGCTCTGCCTATAAAGAATGATCACTCACACACACACACACACACACACACACACAAATTTAAAAACTTTTTTCATGACCAAATCTCCAAAAATGAGCACAGTATCTTGTTGTCCTTCTCTCCATGAGACACCAGTTTACATCTGCATACAAACCATGTGAAAGATGTAAATCTGCAAAGCTGCAACTAGACGATGTGTGTGTGTGTGTGTGTGTGTGCGTGCTAGGAGATTTCATTCACTGGTCTGTCCAGTTAGAGATGAGTGTATCTGTGGGAGTCTGCATCTGTACACGGATGAGGGATTTGGCCTCTAGCTTTCATTCACCGGGCCGTCTGCTGTGGAAGACAATGGAGAGGATTGGATGTCTTGTTCCAATGCGTGCCAAGATGAGCGCTTTCCCCAACACAGAGGAAAGCCGGGAATAATACAGGGCGAATATTCCACAGAGATGGATTTATTGGGAATATTGGTACTGGAGAAATCCGGTTAGGGATGAAGCTACACCATCAGGCCAAATTATTTGCAGCACCCTCCTTCCTGTCCTTCACCTGTCCACATTGTCTTCTGAAGGGCGTCCTCCATTAACTCAGTACATTTACACGAGTACTGCAGTTTTGCAGTATCGAGATATTGCTTCCAACTTTGTAATTTTACATTGCAGAGAGAAAGATTAGATTTTTTACTCCCCAACATTCATCAGAGGCTGTAGTTAATATTTCCAATAGAGTTTACATTCAACGCAGGATGACCTCATCTTTCATTATTTTTTTCCTTCTTTCCTCAGTTCTTCAGTTCTTTCCTTCCATTTTTCCTCAGTTCTTTCTTCTGTCATTAAGATTTTGTTATTGTTAAGTGTTTTTTATTCTTCCTTTCCTTCATTCTTTAATATTTTTCCTTCATTGTTACTGCCTCCTTTTCTTGCTTCATTCCTTCATTTCTTCCTTATTTCCTTCATTCTTTCATTAGTTTTATTAGCTTTATTAGCTTTTTTCCTTCCTTCCTTCCTTCCTTCCTTCTTATCTTTCCACTTTCCTTTTTTCTTCCAATTTTCCCACTTTTCTTTCTTTCTTTCTTTCTTTCTTTCTTTCTTTCTTTCTTTCTTTCTGTGAAATTAATCCTCTCTTCGAAGAACATGGTAACCATTTATATGAAACTTTCTCCATTCACCCACACAGAAAATACACTTTTCTTGCCGGATGTCTCACACACACACACACACACACACACACATGCCTCATGTACACTCACAATTATATGTGTGTGTGCA
The DNA here is from genome assembly GCA_014773175.1 of Lucifuga dentata. Lineage (NCBI taxonomy): Eukaryota > Metazoa > Chordata > Actinopteri > Ophidiiformes > Bythitidae > Lucifuga > Lucifuga dentata. The sequence goes on along the minus strand of VXCM01000213.1, from coordinate 44,026 downwards.
TATGTGTGCGTGCCCGTGCATGTGTGTGTGTGTGTATGTGTGTGTATACATGTGTGTGCGCACAAAGCTATCTATCACCACCCACCATCTAGCTTGGAAAGTATTAACCTTTTCATCTCATGTCACCTTTTCATCGAACTTCATGCATCAGGCTCTCATGCTTAAAAACACTAACACACACTAACACACACCTCCTGCAGGAAATGAGAATCATTGACTCTCCCTTGTGACTGGATTCACAATCTATACCAGAAATCAGTCGGAGGAAGAAGGAAAACACAGAAAATGCAGGAAAAGGAAACGATGGAAAGTCTAAAAATAGTAGGCCCACATTTGAATTGATTCTGCGAGGCACGCAGTCATTTATTATTCAAATTCATATTGCATCCTGCATGTTTATTACATAAAATGAGCATATATTTCTTTGTGGAATAATCTAGATTTGCTGTGCACCATTCATTCCCCCCAAATTACAGATGATTTGATAAGTAAACCAGTTAAACAAACTTAATGATTTACTCTACATGGGTTTGGAAGCTAGGTTTATTTTCTGCCAATAGCAGGCTTGAGTCACTCCTGCTATTTATTTATAAAGTCATATTTTTTAAATTAATGAATTAATTAATTTATTTAGGTATATAGACTGTGTTTATGTCATGGATGTTAGCAGTATTTTTAACCTCATGCAGACCGTGTTTAGTGCAGCATGAGCTTTACAAATGCTACAATGATAGCTTGAACTAGCTTAAATGACCATACCAGTGATTTTTCATGTTTGGGTCCAATAAATAGTACCTGCATATGTGTTACATTACTTCCAACTATTTTCTAAAACATAAAACCATATATAATTTTTATTTTTGTTATTTTGCCAAATTCCCTAATCTTTCAAAATCAAATGTTCAGGCAGTACACCCACCTTAAAATTCAATGTTTCACCTGCTAGTAATAATTAGCAGGTAAAAAAATAATTTCTAGAAACTTCCTGAAACAAGTAGTTTTGTATAATAACAGGTTGAAATAATCTGTTTTAAGAAAATAAGCCTTTTATGAGTAAATAATTATCTTTAAAAAGGTGTTACCGATAATAATGTGCTGACCATGCAATCTATTTTCCAGACTTTTGTTTTTGTCTCAACTTTAGCAGAAAAAAATACACGGATATACATTATCGTTTTAGAACATATGAAGACCACCTATCTTGGAAAGAGGCTAATAATCTATCGTATTGTTCCTGGTAAGATTATTTTCTTTCAGTAAGTCAAAAATACAATTGATTTATCTTCAGACAATATCTGCAGACTTTGCTGGAGTCCACTCTTTGCAGTGTGCTTGATGAGACAAAGCAGATTTTATTTTATTTTTTATTTTCAAGTGAAGGACTTTTAGCGCAATCAACAGTGAAAATGAGAATCCGAGCACGCAGCATTAATGAAAACAAACAGTATATTGTGAGTATGACGAGATGAAGAGGAAGATGAAGAGGTACATGGGGCCTCTTTCATAATTCAAAGGCGTCGCAGCAATATGAGAGAGAAGAACGCATCTGTCTGCATTACGCCAGCGTTGCCTCTGCGTTGCATCACCTTCCCTGGTGGTTGGCTTTGGAGAGTTTAATACGCTCCCTATCAGTCGTGCTCTGGCTGTGGTCTAATTTCAGCCTCAGATAAGAGCCTTTATTTGTCATCCAGCTCCTTTGGCCTGGCACGCAGCCTGGAACAGCCTCCCAAAATCTCAAATCTGTGAAGGACTGTTGAACTCTGCTGTTCGTCTGTATATGCGGCATGTGATGGTTAAGTGTGCAGCATTACAAGTAGACACTAAGGATATTATGAACCCTCCAAACCCATCCCCCACACACATGTATAGCTGTCTCCCTACACAAAGGGAGGGTGCATGTGAACACACACACACACACAGCTGGCTGCTGGTCTGTCTGACCTAGTTTATTTCTGCAGGCTGCTCTAATGGAGGGAGCGAGCATGGTGTATTATGGGACTGGGTCTGATTTGCATTTCTGCCCTGTCACTGGCAGATGGCACCAGAGGTCGTAAGCGGAGCTTGCGGAGGCCCTCAAATACACACACAGCATGTACTGCATGTACAACACACAAGTACACACACACACACACACACACACACACACACACACACACACTTGCACAGATGCCTCACACTCACCATACGCACACTTAAACTGTCAGAAAAGCTGACTTGCTAAATGCAGGTTATCTTATGTACAGATGAATGTTTTGCATGTATGAAGATGTATGGAGGTGCGCAAACATGCACACGTACAGCATGCACACACAATCTGCATGCCTGTATGCACGTGCATACAGAGGGGTGGAGAACCTGGTGTCCTGAACTGTAACGTTTGGTTTACACCCTCCGCTCTCTTGCACTATTCATGCTTAATAGGAAGGAAGTGATGAATCACACTCATTTATTTGTGGTGGTGAGTGTTCAAGTACAGATAGGGACTCTCTCTCTCTCTCTCACACACACACACACACATACACACACCCTCTCTCACACACACTCTCTCTCTCACACACATACACACTCACTCTCTCTCTCTCTTTCCTGCACATTCTCTCTCTCTCTCTCTCTCTCTCTCTCTCTCTCTCTCTCTCTCTCTCTAGAAATCACAGAGGAAGTGAAAAGACATGAAACCTCAGCACTTTGTCATTTCTATCTGATCACAGAAATCTCTCTCGGTTAAAATAAATGAAAGATACTGAGTATCATCTTAAAGTATAGATTTTCCCTTAAATTTCCCCTTAAGCTTCTTTTTTAAATTCAACATTTAAAAAGTCTGGGGAGAGAGGAAAATTGTATTTCCAAACAATGTTTTTAGAAATTACAACAATCTTGTTTTATATAAGATAAGTTTGATGTTGTTGGCTTTACAACCAACAATATTATAATTTCAAGAATTTTAAAATGCTTCCAATATTTTCGACTGCAATTTTTTTTTTTTTTTAGCTAAAGCAAGAAAAGTTTTCAATTTTAGCTTCATTACCTTCAGGATTTAGTTAACCTTAACCTGCACTTCAGAAAAGTTAAATACAACTTATTAGGATTATAAAAATGAAATGCAGGCACACACATACACACACACATGTATGCACATACATGCAATGCACACATGTACATGCATACTCGCACACAAACAGCCTTTATTTGGAGACAGGAAACATCAGGGTGTGCTCTCTCTCTCTCTCTCTCTCTCTCTCTCTCTCTCTCTCTCTCTCTCTCCCCCCTCACTTTCTCTCTCTCTCTGTCTCACACACACACACACACACACACACACACACACATGTTACAGTTATTTAAGGGTGTGGGGACATTTTCCATGCGGTTTGAGTGGTTAAACTTTGCAATTGTAAAGTGTGAAGAAAAAGCGTGATTTGCTCCACATAACGACACAAATGGCATGAGCGGGGGAGGGGTGAAGAGGTGGATCTTTCAGACCAATTAGTTTAAGACTCATTGACGTCTTGGGCTGAAACTAGCAAAAACTGGATTTGTGACAGCAGAGAGGAACTTTTTTCACAGGTTTCTGAGTTGAAAAATCATAATTTCCTCTTGATTGAAAATCAGGATTAAATCAGATGTGACTCATGCATGAAAATTTTGTCTCGTTGTCTCTTCCTTTGACATGAAGATCTCCTTTCTGACTCACCCTGCAGGTCTCATGTGTATTGTGGTGAACCGCTATCGAATTCATTCTTCTTTTAGATCCGTTTTCCTCTCCCGTATTCCCGTATTTCACTTTCTCCCTCTTTCCTTCTCTANCTTTCTTTAGTAAAGGTTAAGTTCTAGGTCAGCCTGCATTTTTCTAAATAATGCATGTTTCTATTAAACATGGATGTTCTGGCTGTTTTTAAGAAAATATGGTAAATTATGCAGAGTAATGTCAGTGTGACAGCAATGAACAGTAGACTTCTGCAAAACGAACTTTTCTTCCAAGGTTTTCACATGTAGAAGCGTAGTCATTAACTCACGTGGAGCTAATTGTGTGGTTGGTGCTGCAGTTTAAAGGGGTTGGTGTCCACAGACCAGGGCTGGCCTTAGACTTTACGGGGCCCCCAGTGAGATTTTGCTCTTGGGGCCCCTCCACATCATTCATGATCATATTAGCTCAAATTGGACGTGTTTCTTTTTAGACTTCCCTCCAAAACTTGGAGCTACATACATTAAGGAAGTAATCCCTCCCTTCTTCCTTTGTTTCCTTCAGTCTTTTTTACTTTCTCTTCTTACTTCTCCTTTCTCCTTCATCTTGCCCTTCTTTATTATCTTCCTACTCCCAAACTTCCCATCACACCTCCTTCTGTCCTTCCTTCTTTCTTTCCTTCCTTCCTACCTTCTATCCTTTCTTCTTTGTTTATTCATTTCCCATTTTCCTTCCCTCCTTCCTTCTGACTTCTACTTTCCTTACTCCTGCCTTTCCTTTTACCCTTCCTTTCTTCCTTCCTCCCTAGCCTTTCTTCCTAAACTGATCATGAAAATCACGCAAACCAGAGCGCTGAATGGATTTTAAACTGGAATTAAAAGAGTATGCTACTCTGTACTTTTGGTTCTTGAGTACATTTGAGTTTAAAAGTGTAAATATGAAAACTTGTAACTCTACCACTGCTATCACACCAGTATCAGCATGACTTGAGGTTGAATCTGTGACAGTGTGAATGACGGGTGATTTGCTTGTGGTCGTTGTGTTATTTCACCTCAGAATGTGTTCACCATGTAACAACATGGGCTTTTGGTGTCTCATTAACAGCCTGAAATTAATGCAAGTGGAACCGGTGTAATCCTGTGTGTATGTGTGTCATTGTTTGTGCCCCTGTGGAATTGCATACATGTATGTATATGTGTGTTTTGATGTTGTGGGTGGATGTATGTATGTGGATGCCATAAATGTAGACAGTGTGTGTGTGTGCGTGTGTGTGTGTGTTCTCATGTGTGTGTGAGTTTGGGGTTAAAAGCTCATGTCTCTGAGGGTGTTAGCCAGGGTCATCTAAACCAGATCTGCAGCAGAGTCGCTTGAGAGGCAGAAGCGTAATCTGTTGCTGGCTTTGCTCTCTCAGATTAAACCGATGATGTTTTAAACCTTCCTCATGGCCACAATATGCCTTCGCTTTTCCCTCTTTGCTTCTGTGTGTGAGTGTGTGTGTGTGTGTGTGTGACAGCATTTCCACAGAGCCGGGTTCAGGAAAAGGACACCTTCCTCACTATTTATGAAATGGAGAGCTTTAGCACATTATCTGAGACAAAGCACGCATGTTCTATTCATCTATTAATTTGCCATCAACGCGGTGTAGCTGCAGCGTATCGTCTCTAGTGTTTGAGGGGAAACAGCTGCTAATCCTAATCCACATCTCCCCCCACAGGGATTCTGTCAAATCACAGGCCCTTTAAAAAGCCCTGGCTGGCTGGCTGAGTGGCTGGCTGACTGGCAGGCCCTAAATGAGAGAACAGACCACGTGTACCCAATCCTGTGACTGACATCCACTAAGTATGTCACTAGTTTGTACTATTAAACTTTTACAGATCTGCACTTTACTTCAAATGTAGGCTGTTTGGTTTTAAGCAGGAAGTAGGTTTACTAAAAAAGTGTAGCCTTGTGAATTACAAGCCAGTAATTCCTTAAAAATAACATGGAAATGAATCCAAAACCTGTCAGAAAGAGACAGAACTTTCAAATTAATGACATAACATATATACTTGAGTATAAGCCGAGTTTGTTTGTTTTTTTTTTTTAATCAAATTTCACAAAGCAAATAGGGGGTCGGCTTATACACGAGTAATTCAAATCGGATTCAAGAGAAGGAAATTTCCAGGGGTGGAAATACTACCCATTATCACTACCCATGGAAAATAGTTTAAATCATACCTTAGAATGATGTATTTCCTGACTAAACATCTTATCCAGCACATTTGACAGTGGCCAGTAAGCCGTGATTCGTCAGTTACGGTAATCAGCTGCTGACATAAATACCATGTTTACCGGTACATGGATAATTTTCAGAAAATCACAGGAATACTATGACAATACCCAGAAAAACAGGTAATTTGCTAAACAAATAAACTGATGGAACAACATCAGGGGGTCAGTGGAGGGAATTCCAAAACTCTGTATTGAGGAATGTCCATAGACAGGCCTGCATCAACTCATGTACAGGATAATTACTGAAAACACATAATAGGTGAGATTCTTAACAAAAAAAAAAAAAAAAAAAAAAAACCTCACCATAATGCAGCTAAATATGCTAAATAAGCGTCGTGATAATTATAGCTTATTTGTAAAGCTTTCCTTCTTCATCAATGCAATTCAGGAGTCCGGAAAACTTAATGTTTGCTAATGTCACTTATGGTAATCAGCTGTTCACCAGTGGATTGTTTTCAGAAAATCACAGGAATACTATGACAATTCTCAGAAAATAAAACCAGCTAATTTGCTAAACAAATAAATTGATGGAACAACATCAGGGGGTCAGCTTATATGCAGGTTTCTTTAAAAATCTAAATTTGCAGGTCAAAATCGAGGGTCGGCTTATACTCAAGACCGGCTTATAGTTGAGTATACGTAATTGAATAATCCATAATTAGTTTTAGAATATGTAATACTATGTGTAACAATTTGGAAGTTTTACTTGCATGACTTTGCATGGCCTTCCCTTGTAAATCACGATATTGACAATATTTCAATGTTGATGAAGCACAGTGCTGAAAATAAGTGAAGCCTTTTAGAGATTACTAGATAAACGCCGATCCAAGATTCATACCAAACCACCAAAACCCTTCAGCTTGTCAGGATTTTGATCTTTTATTCAGACAGAATCCTCCACATGCTCCGGGATGTATTGTACGCTGATTCGATGCATCTCATGTAAGAGCCTGGAGCTGTTTCTCCTCAGAAAGTCAGACTGTAACTTTCACTCTTCAGTACCAAAACTAATATCGTTCTTGTCCATCAGCCGTTCTCACATCAGTCATTTCAGATAATGACTCTCAGCTGGGAGTGCTTGCGGAGAGAAGAGAGTATCAGCAGACACGCTTACGTCTGCCTTTCTTTTCTTGGTTTAAGGATGAGATGGGGATGAGGAGTGCGCGGGTAACTATCAGTTATCAGTGTGAGGATTAGGGATTGTCATCAGCAGCCATATGCCTCATATTACCCTCCTGATGACACTCGATGGAGAAAGTGAGGAGAGAGCGAGGAGGCGGCTCGGGGAAAGGATTACGCCCGCTCTAAGATTTCAGGGTAAAAGTCAGGTAGAGAACAGAGCCTGTCAAAGTAAAGTCTGATAAATGCTGAGACTCCATTCTCCCTGAGGGATATGGGTATGAACGCACACACATGCACACACATGCACACACATACACACAAAGCTCTGCAGAGAGGACACTTTTCATGCCTGGGTTGCTACTACGGAAAGCTAAACACAATGGAAGTTCCTGTTGTAGAAGTGCTTGCGAGCTGGAGAATAAGTCCTCAAACCCATTACTAAAACGCTAAAAGTACTACAGTATTACTTAATTACAAATAAAAGTCTGCATTCAAACTCTTTTTTAAGTAAAAGTACACAAGAATTAGCAGAAAAATTTTGTATCCACAGCATTCATACGTTCAGCTTTGGGTATTTTTAGAGGAAGGAAAAGAAGAAAAGGGAATAAAGAAAAAGGGAAGGAAAACAGGAGGAAAGGAAGGAAGGCAAGAATGAATGAAGGAAGGAAGGAAGAGAGGGAGGAAGGAAGGCACTGAGGAACTAAACTAATGAATGCACAAAATGAAGTATATGAGGAAGGAAGGAAGGAAGGAAGGAAGGAACTCTTATCCTTTCTAAAACTTTAGGTAACATAAAATACTGATATCCTTCAAACTTAATATCAGTTGATTAATGTATCATACTGTCCTCTCTCTCTCTCTGTCTCTCTCTCTCTCTCTCTCTCTCTCTCTCTCTCTCTCTCTCTCTGCATGTGTGTGTGTGTGCATGTGCAGACCTCTATGGTAATATTTCTATACTTTTGGCCCCTGGCTGTGCATGTATTATCTTGTACAATGGACACATACGGTATGTGCTCTTTATTGCTCACATAAAGGGAACATGCTTGTGTATGTGCATACACATGTATGTGTGCATGTTTGTGTTTGTATTCAAGTGTATATGTGTGTGTGTGTGTACGTGTGTTGAGGAAGGGGAGGGGTCGACGGTGACAGCACTGCAGTAAGTGTTTCCATGTGCTTCTCTTATTCGCAAAGACACATAAACATGCACACCCGGGCACGCACGTGCACGCACACACACACACACAGAACTCATGACTCACTCGGTGACTCAGGTCTTCTAAATAAAAATAACATCTGAAAACATTTACTGTAAATTCATTAACAGTTCAGGCTTCATTTTGGATTTTCACTATGGATACAACATTTTCTGACGCATTTTATTTTCCAGACAGTTTTCACCTTCCTGTCGTATTAACCCTTTAATCCTAACTGTGCAGTTTTGTTCGAGTTTTTGTAACACTCTAAAAGAGTTGTTGATGCGTTAAAAAGACAGACTGTAACTAAAAGTACTTCCTGCTTGGATCTCAGGAGGGAGATGTCTGCATCAAACCATGACAAAAGGAAGTAAAAAAAAACATGTAATACAGATATGGCTACCATAGTAGTGGGTACAAATGATATATAAAGGGTGTGCAATTGAGAAAGTTGCACATTTATACCATGTTCACATAACTGGCATAAAGTTATGTACTTAATTTGACTGTAATATTAGTGGTACACTATATGTATTAGTTATACATATACAGTATATATCCTTGTTTATATACTGTGTATAGTTTTTAGGTATCTTATCTAATTGTGGAAATAATGCAAATTTTCACTATGAGGTTCCCACCAGATACCAAAGATAAAATCCATATTTTCACAAACTTTTCCCAAAAAGAAGAAAGAAAGAAAGAAAGAAAGAAAGAAAGAAAGAAAGAAAGAAAGAAAGAAAAAGGAAAGAATACAGCTTAGAGAATACTGATTAAAGGAGTAAAATACATGTAGTCAGAAAGCAGGAAAAATTTGGGAAAAGATGGGTTAATGACCAAATCCACTAAATAATTTGTGCTGCTCCACACGTAGGCCACCTTGTTTGCATATTTCTCCTTCCATTTCTTAATTCCACTTCCTCTTCACCTTCTTAATTCCACTTCCTCTTCACTTTAGTTCCTGTATGCTTTTGCAGGGTAAGTCTAAAACAAGAAAACAGAGGATCAGATAAAAATTTCACCACGTTCACAGCAGGGACGACGAGTGTCTATTGAATCGTTCAGCACTGCTAAAATGACAAAATAGGATCATAGATCAGTCATTATTTTATAAACCTACTTTAGTGTTACAAGGGTTAAATGCATGATTGATAAGTTCTGAGCCTGTCACGCAAAGAAGCGAGCAAGGGCTGTAATATTTTTGTGGAAGTAATACAATTGCAAGGTGTTTTGTTTTTTGCGCATCAACTACATTGATTTTACTTCAGTGATTATACTTGGATCAATGTGCAGCGTAACATCAGCTATGGAGGATTTTTTTTTTTTTTGGACAGCCAAGGGTTCTGTGAAATCATTAATTCTACGTCCTCTGAGTTAGGATCAGAAGTTATCAATCAACCTTCATAAGGTCATTTAGATGGTACTTTCATGGGCAGATTATGAATATTCCACATGATACTCGTGGGCATGCAATATGTGAAGACTTAAATCAGCTCCATCAAGATTCTTACATAAAAACTAGCAACGTCATCAAGCATCCGTTTTGTTGCTATGGTTACCTGCAGCTTAATATACCTTGCACCCTTGTTTAGAAGTTGGTTACGCAGTCGCTCAGAACTATATTTGAGGTGCGCTGATATATGATTTTCACCAACACAGCCAATCAGAAAAGAGTATTTTCCATAGCCATATAATATGACCTTTTTTGCATGACATCTCAGAACGAAAACACTTAAATATTAACTTCGTTAGACTAACATTTGTAAGAAGATGTTTTCTCGTTTTCCTCAGGAGACCACCAGGGAGAGAAGCTCAGAGGCACTTTGCATGTAAAATCACCATATGTGTGTGTGCGAGCATGAGTGTGGGCACATAGAAATGATCTGCCTGTGGTCCTGAGTGGGCTTATGTGTACCAGTGGGAGGCAGAGTATGATTTTGTACATATACTGTAGCATGTGTATGTATGTGTGTGTGTGTGTGAGAGAGAGAGCACGCTGGTAGCTCTACATGTGTGGGTGTGTGCATGTGTGTACTTTTTCCACAGGCTGTCAGTCGTGCTGCTGCTGCTGAGTCTTTGGTAACTTACACTGCTTGTGTGTAAGTGGGGAGGGGGAGGGAGAGAGAGAGAGAGAGAGAGAGAGAGAGAGAGTTTAAGCTTTTGTTTAATTTCTACTTCCTGTTTTATTCTTGGCCTAATCCAAACGCAACACAGCTGTGCAGTCAGCCAGAGAAAGAGGGCTTGGGGGATGGGTTGCCAGGTCCTGGTGCTCTACTGTACAACTGCTACCAACAGATGGAAGGGAAATGGGGTTACCAGCATGGGTTTATCTTCTCTTTGTAGGCCAAACTGACCCTTTCCACCCACCCCCACCCCCCATTTAGCCATAACATTGCACTTAAATCTCAATATCTGATGTTAGCTTCTTGTCTGTGTGGAACGGGTTAGCATCACTTTGAAGACGAGAAAGATGAGCTGGGCCATATTAGCAGAGCTTGTTGTTGTAGACTTTATGTGATGCCTTATTACATCAGAATGTTTCATTTTGTATCATATCAGGAAGTGATAATACACAACAAAGCTTCCTAATGTGCAAAATAATGGACTTATAAGGTTTTTCGCCTCCATTAAGTCTCTTATTTTATATGTCAGAAAACCTCAGTGTATTGTTGCACTTATAACGTGACCACTTTCTGTCCAAATCATTCATTTTTGAAGATATGCTTGCAGTCAGTTTAACCCATGTTAGGGTTGATTGACCGGTGAGTTATATAAATTAGTGCTCAAGGTAACCATAGCAACAATACTGATGCTTCGTGCTACTTTACAAGTTGTTGACAGAAGTATGGTTGAAGTGTTCTGATACATGGTTTTAAAGCACACCTGCCCTGCTTCTGATCAAAACCTTTACTTTCCTCCTTCTCTCTTTCTTTTCTCATTTCCTTTGTTTTTCTATGCTTCTTCCTTCATTTCTTTCCTCAAGTAGTATAAAGTAAGAACCTTAAGTGGTCCTTCCTTTTTGGTTTCTTTCTTTTCTGCTTTGCTTGCTACATTACTTCTTTCCTTCTTTTGCATTCATTCTCGTTCTTCTTTACGCTGCGATTCACTGCACTTGGAACTTTGGAAAAACCCGGCCTCCGACATGGAAAAGTGCAACGGAACGGTTACTGAACTCAGGATTTCCAGTCGAAAACTCGGGCAAGATCCACCTTGTCTGACTTATCTAACATAAACTTGTCTGATGACATAACAATATGGCCATGCACACAGCAAACGGTAACAGATTTCCATTTGCAAAGTTTTGGAGTTTTCATTGTTTTTGACATATTGCACAGCTGTTAAATACTACTTTTATGGGAAAAGATGAACAAGACAATTGATTACCTTACGTGCTGTTTCTCTTTGGTAATGGCGCAGAAATAATTCATGCAGATCCTCTGTAGAGGTCTCTTCTTTTTTTCCCCCTTATTCCATCCTTCCAGCTAAAACTTTGTTTAATACTTACTGGCCTGTACAGAGATAGAACCCGTGACCTTGGCACTAGTGGCATCATGCTCTCGCCAACTGAGCCAACCGGCTGTTGGGTTTCTTGCTTCACTTGATCTGAAAACACACAAAAAAAGCACAAAGAATAAATGAAGTACCAATAAATGTACTTTCTCTGGTCATACTGTTTTTTAAAAAAAATGCATTTTATCTATTTATTTTCCTGTTAGATGTTTAAAACCTGACCAGATGATTCCGATATTCAAAGCCAAATATTCTTCAACAATCAAAAAGACCACATCTTCAGAAGAATCAGTACTCAGAAGATTTTAAAAAATGAAGCTGTTTATTGATGAGATGAAAATTTCAGATACTTCTTGCTTTACCCGTGTTTGTGTATTTGTGTGTATTTGCTGAAGAGGCCAATCAAAGGCAAGATGTGGACTCTCGAGCTTGATCTCGCCTCTAGTGAAGTTGGCCTCCTCGTTCATTTCAGCCTCGTCTGCCTGTGGAGAGCTGAAACATCTCACAACCCAGCACAGCACATTCATTATTCATCTGCCACAGTCTCTCTCTCTCTCGCTCTCTCTCTCTCTCTCTCTCCTCTTGCTTCTCANCATCTGCCACAGTCTCTCTCTCTCTCGCTCTCTCTCTCTCTCTCTCTCCTCTTGCTTCTCAGCTCAGCCAATTACAGTTGGACCCTTGCGACTGTTGCCTGTCTCATTCGTCTGAGCACTCACTGGCTTTGATGTCTCTATCAACATGAGAGCACCGGGGCTGAGTCTTAATAGAGCAGAAGGGGATTATGTGACTGCCTGCCTCTGGGGGCTGGAATGCTTTTTTAAAAAAAATATATCTTTAATTCATACTTCATTTTATTATCAGGGGGCTTTGGCCCATGCTTTAGCCAGGGTCTTGCCACTCCCTGCCTCCTATCACAGCAACATGCTAGTTAATCCTGTTACTCCTTCATTTGGGGAGTCGCACAAGGCTAAGAGCAGTGTGGGTTCGTCTCCCTCCTGGGCTGGCAGCTTTCAGCTTTCTCTGCTCATTTCTTCTGCAGAACGCCTCGATAACCAGCAGCAACTGTAAGACATGCAACACTGAGGGTTTGCCATGACGAGAAGCCTATATTTTGACATGAAGGACATTAAAATATGCCATTACATCCTGAATTGGCCACAACATGTAGTTAAAGGACCATACCGGCCATTTGGCATGTTTGAGCCTAATATATTAAATTTTCATACACGTAATGTTACTGACAACCATTTCCCAAAGCATACTACTGGAATGGTGAGTTAATTTTTTTTCCCTACCTTCTAGACCGCCATTGGTTTCAGTTCATTCTGGTATGATATTAAAATCAACTTGTTGATACTGGAAATGTTCTTGGGATAGGTAATCCATCATCGTGAACAAGATGCATATTCAGGGTTTTTTTTTTTTTTTGAAGTTACGTAATTTTAGTGTTTAAGTACAATAAAAAGCGCAGAGTTAATGTATGTCTCCACCGGGGAATATAGTCCCAAAAGAAGACCTGTGTTTATCAAGACATTTAAACAACCGTGACTTCGTAAGGCTGCGTAACTATTAGCAGGCAAAACATCGATTTTTAAAGTTGGTGTATCACTTGAAAATTTGATTTTGAAAGTTTAAGAGATTTTGAAAATATCAGGAAAGCTAAAATATGGTTTTATCCTTTAGGAAATGGCTGTCAGTAATGTAACATGTATGAAAATTGAATATATTAGATGCAAACATGCATGATCGCCAGTGCTTTAAAGTTTCACTAACTATATATTTTTGGACAATTTAAAATTGCATCATATTTTGAGACAATCATGTGGTTTGCATGTAAAATCATTTTCTTTTAAGTAACAGCTACTGAATAAGTGTAAGCAAGTAAAAAGTACAATATTACCCAGAGAGAAAACCCTAGTCTTTCAAAACTAAATTTTGGTGACACACTACCTTAAAATTCAATGTTTTACATATTAACACGTCTAAATGTAGAAGGGATAGTTTTAAATTTTTGGGAAAAAAGCTGTCTTCTACTGGGATACTCCCTGACAGAGACACACATTGCAGCTCTGTGTTGGACCGATGAAAGCTACATAAAAAAAAAAAAAAAAANAAAAAAAAAAAAAAAAGAATAGATGTCATTGCTGTGATGGATTACTTATCTTGAGCATGTTTCAAGTCTCTCCAATTTAATGAACTGAACCAATGGCAGTCTGGAAGGTAGGAAAAACAATTCTAATATTTACTGCTGTAGTATGTTTTGGAAAATGGTTGTCAGTAACTTAACTTGTATGTAGGCTGTATATACTGTATATATATATATATAGGGCTCAAACATGCAAAACTACTGGTATGGTCCTTTAAGTTGCCACTGTTCGCTTCAAAGATGCGCGAATATACGACAGCCACTTCCCACTGAGCAAAGCAGGTTATCATCAATAGATGCTCAGCCGTGAGTATAATAAATATCATTTCTTGGGTTCTCTGCCCTAAGTTGAACTGTAAGAATAATGCTCGGTTCACCCCCCCNCCCCCCCCCCCGGCTAAATGCAGCATTGACCTTTAAAGCAGGAATTAAAGCAGGAAATTACTGTCAGCGCAGCTCAGGCAGCTGCAACGACAACCTGTTTTACTGCATTTTTCTCATTAAGCACAGCACTCAGGCATTTTCCTCCACAACTCACACTAGACATACACCATCTCACTTGTGCCCCCATTTAGATTAAAGGCCCAGACCGGTGATTTTGCATGTTTGAGCCCCGTCTTAAAATTCAATGATTTTCCTGCTAACATGTACATCCAAATGTAGAAAGCATGGTTGTTTTAATTTCTGGTAAAAGCTGTCTTCTCCTGAGAGAATATTCCCTGGTGAAGACATACATTTTCTGCTGTGTAGTTCTGTAGAATTAAGGAACTTTGACCAAAAAAACAAAAAAAAAAAAAAACCCAAACATGTTTGGTTTGCTGTGATGGGTTTTTATCTCAAGCACATTTCAAGTCTCTACAAGTTAATTTTAATAGTGTACTGGAGTGAACTGTAACCAATGGATGCCTGGAAGGTAGGCAAAACAATTTGAAAATGTACAGCTCTAGCAGTATGTTTTGGAAACCTGCAAAATCACTGGTATGCTCCTTTAAGAAGTCTGACGTACAACCACTTATATTACACTTTAAGTTAAAAGTTTACTAACTGCGTGCAGCAAAGGGGACCGTTACGCAAAACTGTGAGGTAACTTTGTGAGCATCGGGGAATCCCCTGCAGAAGAGACATCGCAAAGCTGGTTTCTTTAAGAAAAGACAACACTGCAGACATTTATTAGGGATGGACGCCAATTCCAATACATGCAAATCACCATTCTCCTTTAACTGTAGTGTTGACATTATTGCAAACACTTGTCTCCCTGCTGTTTTGTGTATTATACTTTTATTATCTTAGGATAAAAAAAAACATTGACAATTACATGGGATGCCTTGTTCTGCATAATTTAACGTATACACAGTGGGAACAGGAATGGCAATGCTTTAGACATCATCATGCCTCTTCAAAACCCCGCCCACCCCCAACCCGCATGCAGTCTGCACTGCACAAAGGCCAAAAGTCACGTGAGACAGCCTGCAAAGAGCACAAGAAGCATTCACAGTAAAGGAGGAGAGGAAGGGGGGGGGGGGGGNGGGGGGGGGGGGGGGGGGGAAGATGAGAGGAGAAGAGAGGGAGTGAAACAAAGTGACTGCAGCACTGGCCTTGGTTTAGACAGGAGAAGGAGCAGCGTAGTCCTAGTATATCATTCTAACTTCTCCCACACTTCAACTCCCATCTCCTGATTGTGGTACTCTTTCCATTGTCTTTGACACAAAAAGTTTGTTTATATATGCATGTATATATGTATATACATATACATATGTATATATATATAAACACATTTTTATAGCTACAGCACCTTTTCCCATGGGGCAACAGTGTCAATACCTTGCACATGGTACATGGCCGTGCCAAAGAAAAAAAGAATAATAAAAACATTATATTGGTCAGAATATTTATCTTTTTTTCCCTAAATTGGCATTTGACTTGATGATAAACTATTGCCGTCTGGGGGAGGGAAGGGGCAAAGGTTCTTCTTTTGAGTTTATATTCAAGTTTTCTCCTTTTTTCTGGTGTATATTTTCTTCTTTCATGTTAAAAAGAGTTCACACTTTCGTGATTTGCGTGTGCTGCTCCTCGTCAAACGGTTCATTTTCCGGATCAGAGTCAGTGGTGTCGGAATATCGGTAATGGTCTGGCTCATTGTCGCTAACGTCCGGAGTGACGGATGTCGAAGTGCTTGCCTCAGAATTCGAAGGCTCCTCCACGGTTTTTGTAAAATACAGCTTCACCTGAAATTGATGCAAAGAAACTAACTTCAGGGATACATGAAAATATAAACTCTTAATGTCATTTCTCATTTTATCACTTTTCATATCCGTAATGTGGAAGGAAAAGTCACAGAAAAAAAAAAAGTGGAAACAGCATCTATCCTCGCTTACCTTGAAGTTTGGCGAGAAGTAGCGGTTAGCTTTATCTTTGTTGGCCTTGTCCAAGTCGTTCTTAGTGAGCGTCAGGATGAGGTAGTCCCTGTCGCTGTCCCTGCGCTCGGCGCTCTGCAGCGGCCCCAGGCCCGGCCCTGCCTGCTGGCTGCCTAAACTGTCCATGTCGTTCACCACTGTCCCGTTCTCCACTTTCTCCGCGCTCTCCTCTGGTCCAGGGATGAAGAAAGTGTTCACCCAGAAGTGAAACATTTTGTCCTGCGGGGTAGACGTGACGAGATCAGATATGAAATATGTTGTAGGGTCAGCAGTCAAACGAAATAAACGCTTTAATGACTAACAGAGTGATTAATTACGAATCACAACACCGCAATCAACCAACCTTCTTCATCATCTTATTCTGTTTATGGAAGAACTCCACTTTGATGTCTCCGCAAACCGGCAGTGGCTGGGGGAACTCGAAAAACATGTGCTTTTCCTCTCGACGTGTGTGAGCTGGGTTCGACGTGTGAATCTTGACTTTGAGCTGATACACCACGAACTGGGGATCTGCAAGTGCCAACAGTGCATGGTGGGGGAGGGTTGGTGAGACATTATGACCAAGTGAAAGGGAAACAAAATAAAATAAAAGTGACAGACGAGCAGGGGCTGAATCAAGAGTACAAGATGGAACATCAGTGTTATTATTGTTATAGGTTATTATAAGTGACAGAAAAAGCACCCTGCCCCCAACTACCCGCCACTGAATAGGNTGACAGAAAAAGCACCCTGCCCCCAACTACCTGCCACTGAATAGGTGCAAATTTTAAAAACATTCTCCAAAAGTTAAGGAGGAGAAAGGAAAAGTAACAGACCACAAATTGTAACACCCAAAGAGACCCAGACCCAAAGACATAGGACCCTATTCTGAAAGACAGTCACGCACGTTGTCTTAGACCACCAGTGCAACACGTTGCATCTAGGGGGTGTGTGTGTGTGTNTGTGTGTGTGTGTGTGTGTGTGTGTGTGTGTGTGTGTGTGTGTGTGTGTGTGTGTGTGTAGGGGATGACTTCACAGGTCTGTAAGCTAACATTTATTCTGCCAGGCAACATGTCTACCTTACGCTGCTCCTGCCTGGTGGATCTCTGGGGCCACATGAAAGCAAATGAGTGAAATAATAATGGATGAAAGTCTCATTTACCCCAATGCCAATTCCCTTTCTTGAAGCCCTGAGGGGTCGGCTCGCTCCTGTTTTTAACGGTACTGTCCCCTTAGAGAGAAAGAAGGAGATCATCACAAAACAGAGCCTGGATGGCCTGTCAGGGGTTTGACAGCACAGCAGGCACAAACAAAGCTCCACACAAATACGTACGGAGAGGCATTAGCATTGAGACACGTTACTTAAAGGACCATACAGGTGATTTTTTTTTTTTTTTTTTTTTTAAACGTTTGATCCCAAAAAATACAACCAGCATACATGTTACTGCCAATCATATTCCAAAACATACTACTAGAGTGGTACATTTTAGATTGTTTTTCCTACTTTCCAGACTGCCATTGGTTTCAGTTCATTCTGGTTCACTATAAAAATCTAGAGACTTGAGATACGTAATCCATCACAGCAACCCATTATTATTTTCTGTCTTAGTTACTTAATTATTAAAGTGGTCCAACATGGAGCTGCACGGAAGAAAATGTATGCCTCCGCCAGGGAATATAGTTCCAGGAGAGGACTGCTTTCACAGAGCTTTTACACAACTGTGACTTCTGCAATCATGCGTAGCTGTTAGCGGGGAAAACACTGAAATTTAAGCTGGGTGCATCACCTGAATGTTTGATTTTTAAAGATTTGGGGATTTGGCAAAATAATGCAAAAATTAAAATCTAGTTTTATGTTTTGGAAAATGCCTAGCAGTAACATAACATGTATGTGGGCAGCATTTATTGGGCTCAAATATGCAAAACCACCGGTATGGTCCTTCAAAGGCAAAATGTGTGGCTATAAAGTGGAGGTGTATGTACATCTTGATCATTGACATGGGAACTGGTGTGTTGTGAGATACACAAAGGGGAAGGAAGCAAGAGGGGAACAGGAGACTGCTGACAATCTCAAACAGGGGATTGAACAAACAGAAGTGTGTGATATCGGGTTATTCATAATCAAACCAGCTTCACATCAAAACTAAACACAGCGGTGGGCTAAGACCCCAAGCTAGAAAAGTGGCGTGTGTGTCTGTAGAGAGAGGAAGACTTCAAACTCAGAATAGGGCCTTTTTTAAGGGAGAGTTAGAAGGAAAGAGGAGGATCAATGCAAGCAGGTGTCAGAGTGGAAAAAGCCACAGAAATAAAGGAAGAGGAGGTGCTGTTCTGACCAGCAAAAGTTATATAAAAAAAACACAAATAAAAAGAAAGAGAACAACATTCTGACTCAGACACATTTGAGCAGAAAATGGGAGTGTTTGATTTTCCTCCTGGACTAAGACAGAGCATCCAAATCTGAAGGAAGCAGAAAAGAAGTTTGGTGTATAAAATACCCACGTACGTCAAATAATCTACACAGACAATCTCTCTCCCGTCAGGCGTGAAAAGCAGCATCATCTCCTGACAGCGACTGATTTGAGCATGTTTTTTGAATCATCAATCAAACCTGTTGGATTGCTCGTTTGTATGCGTCGCCCTCTCACTGTATTCTGACGAATAACGCTGTTTGCATTATGGCTATTTTACAAGCGAGTTGCGCCGCTCCAGCTTTGAGCAAACACACAGTGATATGTAAATACGCGCGACTGAGCGATGGAGGCTACAGAGACTTCAAGCTCCGACTGTTAACAGCAAAGTACTGTAACGTTGTTTGAGAATAAATGATCTGAGTAAACAGCTAAACAGCTCGCCGCTGTAAATAAATTTGAATATTTCATAAGCAGCTTAGTTAAAAAAAAAAACCCAAAAAAACAAATATTATGACGATTTCAGTTCCGCTTAATACGGTTTTTAACACCCAGGCAGAGGACAACCCAGCTGAAACCGCAGGTGACCCGACCTGTTCCGCGGCGCTAGAAACCGTAGCATGGGTGAGCCCCACAGTGCACAATGCATCCAAGGCTCTCGTTCCGTGCATGCCTACGCCCTAGTTTGGAGTTACAGATGAACATGAGGGTGACTCACTGCAGGTGCCCCCGCTGAACATCGGGAGAGTCTCGAACACCATTTTGTGGAAGAGGAGCGCCACCGGCTTGTACTCCAGCTGGTTCTTCAGTAGGTAGCTGTAGTAGTAGACGTAGCGGCGTTGGCTCGGGATCGTTACTCCCTGCAAGAACAGAGCCCAGCACTGAAACATCCTTCACAGATTTCCAGTAGAAAACATTTACAATTAGACATTTCTGATCTCTCTTGAAGGAGCATACCAGTGATTTTGCATGTTTGAGTACAATTAATACCAACTAATCTTTAATAATCAAATGATGACGCTGAACTCACTCTAAAATTCAGTTTTTTGCCTGCTAACAGCTATGCATGACTGTAGAAGGTACAGCTGTGTTAATTTCTCTGTAAAAACTGCCTTCTCCTGGGACTATATTACCTGGAGGAGAAATACATTTTCTTCCATGCAGCTCCGGTTGGAAAGGTTAAATAAAGTTACTTCAACAAAATACTATTAAACAGACAGTGGGTTCTCTGAGACGAATTACTTATCTCAAGCACGTTTCAAGTCTCTTTAAGTTGATTTTAATGACATACTGGAATCAACTGAAACCAACAGCAGTCTGGAAGGTAGGAAAAATAAATGTAAAATGTACCACTCCAGTTGGAAAATGATTGATAGTAATGTAACATGTATGCGGGCTGTATTTATTGGCCTCGATCACGCAAAATCACTGGTGTGCTCCTTGAAGACGCCTGAGCTCCAAACGACTCACCTTCTTGTCCCTTGTCCTGACTTCGCCATAAAAATCAAGTGCTTCTTGGGCCTCGAGGAACTTGCCACGGTGTAGGAGATATGCGCAGATCATCACTCCGGTGCGGCCCTTCCCAGCTTTACAGTGGATGGCCGCCACGTGATTGTCATCCTCGCTGAGCCACCGGTCCAGGTCTTCACAAAACGGTTTAATCAGCTCCAGCTGAGGAGGGTTATGGTCTTCAAAGGGGTACTGTGCAACTGGTGTGTGACGGGATGCGGACCCAAGCGGAGAGGTAATGAGGAGGGACGATTGTGCCAGGGACACCCAGGCGTCAGAGGAGACAGGAAGGCGAGGAGATGGGATGAACACAGCAGAGATTTCAGTTAGCTTTCAGGTCAGATATAATGCAAGACTGAAGTGTGTGTGTATGTGTGTAATGTGTGAGACGGCCTACCTCTGAGGTTAAATTTGGCAGCATCGTAGTGTCTTTCTGCACAGCTGAAATGGGAAGAACAAAATCCAGTTAGCGAAAAAAAAAAAGAGGGAAGTTAGAGTAAAAGAGTTGTTTAGGTGTGAATACTCTGAAACACTTACAGGTTGTAGATTTTATAATGATTTTTATGCTTTGAATCCAAAAACCTGTTGCAAGAGAAAACACAGCCAAGCAGAACGTATATATTAGATCAACTGCCACAGCAAACGGAATAAGAGCAAACATCCCTTAATGAAATGTTTTTCTCACATTCGACATTCCCCCTTTTCCATGCTCCACATCTCAAATCAAACATGGCAGGAGCCGAAGCAACGCGACTCACCGTACAACGTCGTCTATATTGTTTCTGTACACGCCTTCGAGTCTCTCTGCTGGAAAGCCCATAGCAATGATGTTTGGGTAGATATCTGTTCAGGCCGGGTTAAGGAAGTGTACATTGTGTGTGCTGGTGAAAATCAAGCCTTCTCTGGAGACATAAAGGAGTCATTACCGAGGCGCCAAACGCCACGTCAGAGTACAGTGGGCTACTCGTGCTTTACGAGAGAAATGTAACAACACAAAAAAGAAATAGGATTATTTTTTACGAAAACACTTTCCTTTCCGGACAGCATCCGAGTCGACTGTGTGTGTATGTAAAAGAAGTTACCGTCAGAGCACGATTACCCGGCAACACACATGAGCAGAGTGTGAAACCGTTTCAGCCAATGTCAATGAGGGTGTCATTGTAGTTATGGATAGACGAGAGGACAGAGGAGGGGCACTGATCATTGTGTATGTGTATGTGTNGTCATTGTAGTTATGGATAGACGAGAGGACAGAGGAGGGGCACTGATCATTGTGTATGTGTATGTGTATGTGTGTGTGTGGTGACAGATGGCCTTGACAGTGAGAGGCAGGCAGAGAGGACGGGAGTACAACGCTCCTGCTTGAGCCCACATGTGGGCGCATGAGGAGAGTCTCCGCTCCCTGACCCGCATGTATTTTTAGAGCCCCAAGTTAAATTCAGATCATCACAAATGTTCGGCTTATCTCTCAGACGGAAGGAGATTAAAGGACCATACTGGCAATTTTGCATGTTTAAAGGACCATACCGGCCATTTTGCATGTTTGAACCTAATTTATTCAATTTTCATACATATAAGGTTACTGACCATTTCCCAAAGGATAAAACTGTATTTCAGCTTTCCTGATATTTAGCAAAATCTCTTAATCTTTCAAAATCAAATATTCAAGCAATACACCCACCTTAGAAATCTACGTTTCGCCTGCTAATAGTTACGGTCATTTAAATTTTTTGATAAACGCAGGTCTTCTTTTGGGACTATATTCCCGGTGGAGACATACATTCACCCTGCAATTTTTTTTGCACTTAAATGCTAAAATTATGTAACTTCTAAAAAAAACCTTGAATACACGTTGTTCGTGATGATGGATTACCTATCCCAAGAATGTTTCAAGTATCAGCAAGTTGATTTTAAAAGCGTACCAGAATGAAATGAAACCAATGGCGGTCTGGAAGGGAGGAAATTTATTTAAATTCATTGCTGCAGTAGTATGCTTTGGAAAATGGCTGTTAATAACACTATGTGTATGAAAATTGAATATATGAGGCTAAAACATGCAAAATGGATGGTACGGTCCTTAAGCCAAAAACAGTACCCACATACATGTTATGTTACTGACAACCATGATCTAAAAACCGTATTTTAATTTTTCCTGTTATTTTGCCAAATCCCCAAATCTTTGAAAATCAGCTGTTCACCAACCTAAAATTCAATATTTCACCTGCTAACACATATATCCTAATGTAGATAGTCATTTTTAATTTCTCTGTAAAGGCCATCTTCTCCTGGGACTATATTATCTGGTGCTGATATGCATTATCTTCCATGCAGCTCCATGTTGGACCAGTTAATAAAGTTACTTTGACAAAAAAATTTACAGAAGTTTTGTTTGCTGTGACGGATTACATATCTCAAGCGCATTTCAAGTCTCTACAGATTGGTTTTTACAGCGTGCTGGAATGAACTGAAACCAATGGCAGTCTGGAAGGTAGAAAAATTTCTAATATTTATCGCTCTAATAGCATATTTTGGGAAATGGTGGTCAGTAATGTAACCTGAATAAGAGTTGACTATATTGGGCTAAAACATGCAAAATCGCTGGCATTGTCCTTTAATATCTAATGCAGAATTTCAGCAAACTTAGAAATCAATTGTACTATGACTGTCAAGATCCAGATGCAATATAGGAAACTATATGTAGGCAGATTTAAACAGTCGTGGGTTTAGACAAGTGCAAAGTAACATTTTCTAAACCACACACACACACACAAAACCTTATTTTGGTAAGCCGGGCTCCATATTTCAGTGAGGAATAGCAGTGGAACATGTCATGACCAATTATACTGTGACATACGTACAATCTTAAAGGCAAATATCAGCGTCGCGCTGCACTGAAAAGAATAATTGAGTTGGCATGCATGTCTTCAAGGCTCGGCTGCAACGCCTACCTGTAACTGAAGTCTGCTTGTCGACATTAGCTGTGGGATTCCACATTTTAACCACCGACTAAAGGGCAACGTTTTCTTACACTTCCTGTGTCACGGTGTCAGAAATAGAAAAGCTGAATGTTTCTAATTGGATATGTCTCTTTCATTTTGAGCAGAGCTATTTTTTTTTTTTTCCCTTTTCCCCCCCCCCCCATATTCAAATCATTTTTGAACTGGTCAGAAAAATTTGACACACGTGTCTGACAGCTCCGGTGAGAAAGGGCAGCTGCTCTACACGGTCAACCTTGCTCGTGCACGCGTGCACGAGTATACGCGCACGAGGAAACGGTTTTGTTTGGTAAAAAGCACAGAGTTCACTGCTCAATCAGTGGATGTGCTAGTATTGAAAAAAAGAGATTTGAATGTAGAAAAAGTCACTGAGGTCAACTGTATGAAGGCGGGCAAATATACAGAGATTAATGCAAATCAAGCAAACATTTTAAATGGAAAACTAAACAGATGACTGCCTTCAATAAAACCCTGTAGGTGGAATTCAATAACTGCCCTAATGCAGCCTTGTGAAGTACACTCCAAGGCACCAAAACAGGCCCTAATGCACAAATTCAGCAAGACCAACAGCAAATCTCTCCATTTATTTGCATACTGCCAATCCACTTTCCTGCAGCTCAGGAAACACAAGTCTATCTGTACATACTGTACCGTAATCCCTTCCATTAATGCCTCAAAGAGCTAATTAGGAACCAAATGCAGGTTTTCTATTCCTATTTAATAGGCTACTCTAACCCTTGGACCTACTGGCAAAGTGATCCTAGTCACTCTATTCTAAGTGTTTTTAAAAAGCTCCACAGCTCCCAAGAGGACTTCAGCCCAGGGCATGGGGGGCTCAGTCTCTGCAGCTGGGAGGAAACGCACATGCGGGACCCCCGATGTAAACTCCAAGTAGGAGGGAGGAAAAAAAAAAAATCTGCCGTTTCAGGCACGCCTTTTCTTTAAAGCCAACCCTGCTTCAGCTCCATGCATACAGTACGCCAAATCCACAACTGAGAGCGAGGGGGGTGGGGGGAGAGTGGGAACTGGGGAGTGCTGAGGGGGG
>VXCM01000213.1:0-19608 GCA_014773175.1 Lucifuga dentata | reverse complement strand
GAGAGAGAGAGAGAGAGAGAGAGAGAGAGAGAGAGAGAGCACTCAGACAGCAATGCTGATACAAGATCACTGGGAACTCTATTTTAAGGGCAATTCCCAGAACTGTGATACTGCATTACATAACTGCAGAGGGTCCATATTGTTTTTAGACACCATGCCAAAAATTATAAAGGAGATAGTCTAAAAAGGGCCCACATCTGAACAACGGGAGCCTTCAAGCCAAAGAAAGATGCCACTTTGAGTAGCAGGACCCTTCACACCTTCACACCTCCGAGTCCTGTCACTGTTCACAACATAAGCCTCGTCACGTATCAAAACCAGGTGAGAAACATCTGTGACAATTTTATGATGCTCAAATTTTAGCATCTACTGTTACACCTAAAATCACGACAAACTGTCTTACTGCAGGTCAACTCAATGAATATTTTTTTCATCTATAATGGCAATCTTGAATAAAGGTAATTTTTATTTCTACTCATTGAGGAAAACGACCAAATGTCTGCTCAGGATCAGTTATCACTAGTTTAGCTGGAAATGTCACAATACTGATGACAGCAAGTGTTCGTCATACATACTTTGGTCTAATGCATTTTTTTACTTGCTGCATTAGACAAGAAAACACAGAATTTTAACGCTAAATTATAAACTGTCTCCAAAAAAATGTTCTGACATCCTTGTACAATCTCAAATGAACATCTACAGCAACACTAAACATGACTCAGTCTGTCACATATTAAAATTTGCATTTATTTGGTGGTCAACACTCCAGTTGGTTATCTGGTTTATTAGCATCCACCAAATATGTAAAGATACCAACTTTAGCACCAGCAATCCTACAGGAGAGAATCAGGTCAACTATTATCAGTGATCAGAGAAGAGGAATTAGTCCTGCTAAGTGCCTAAAATAGCCATTCCTAAATCTAGAATGAACATATCCCCATTAAAGGAGAAAATAATATTAATTAGGTGCTTCAGAAATTATTTGAAATCGATCTGATCTGCATTATGAGGACTTGCATTCGGAACATCAGTCACTTCAGATATTTGCCCGATTCTTGATACACCAAAAACCACCTGGAAATACTTACCTCACACTCTTCCTGTAACCAAAGCACTGGACATATATGAACAGCTATAATAAAAAAATAAGCCATTTTGAGATAAATGCTATGGGGTGAAACCATCTACCCGCCATCGTGGAAGACCCTTGTAAAATAACTGCAGAGACTCACAGTCATGACAAATTCATAACATTAAGCTATATGACTGGCAAGGAATTTAAAGTGCCTCAGTATATTTGAACTGTGTGGATTCCCTGCAATAATATGACTGTGACAAGTATACATGCTGGTCTGACAGATCCACCATCTTTCAAACATGCTGGCTGACAGCAAAGCTGCGCTGTCTCACCAGCTAGCCTGGTAGCTAAGTAGCAGCGAAGCTAACTAGTCTGACATTTTGTCTGCAAATGTAATGCTCAGTGCAAATATAAATCATTACAAATCAGTGTCCGGGGTGCTGGGGAAATTAGGAATATGGGAAAGGATACATGTTAAGTCCAAGTCGAAGCCATCCTCTTGATATCTCCTTTTGTTCCGACTGACCATTTCTTTTATAATTGCAGCCATTGTAGCAGGTGATAGAAGTCTATAATGGTTTCAAATGACGAAAACAGGTTTTAATAGTATTCGGAATCTGATCGTTTATGTCGCAGTCTGTGGCTTTTCTCTAGGTCCTTTGCTCTCTGGATTTTGCAGGTCCCTCTTAGCCAGCAGAGCTAGCTGTGGCTGTCGGCAGGATTAGAAAGGCTTCCTCTGGATCATAAAGACGGGCCTGACTCCCCTCCTCCGTGCAGGCCCGATTTTCCCCAATCCTGGAATTCGTGCTGCAAACACCTTCGAATTGAATACATGCAGTTGTCCTCAGGAAAAGCTTGAGATGGCAGTCGCGGTCCAAGCCGATGGCTCAGTCGCAGCTGCCGTGATTGACAGTGAAGGGACACAGAACTCACCGGTTCCCGAAACCGTATCCAGTCACTCAAACAGAGCTAGCTCGCTAGCTAAGTAGCTAGCGCAGCTAGCTAGCAACAATAGCTACCTCCTTTTCGATCCAAAAGCCTTCTAACGAATCAACATTGTCATCGACTGATTGCCAAAAAAGCATCTGAAAAAAGTGACAGGCTCCACCTTAAATGTAAATAGACTATACAAAATTCAGAAATGCGGACAGATTGGTTTGACAGCTCCGTCCCAGGGAATCATCTTCTTTTCTCTCTGCTGTCTCCAGCTGAACTCTCAGGCTCCCATCACGGCCTCCGCCAAGGAAAAAAAGAAGCTAGAGCAGGCTGGGATTTTACAACACATATCACACCGCCTTCATTATATAGTCCCACATTTGAATCAAAATGTCTCTTGCACTACATGTTTATATTATTTCAACTATTTATATTAACTATTTATGAACAATCTATTGAATGTGTGACCGTGTTTATCTTTAATCACTGTAGTAATGGAGTTTATACTTGTTGTTGGCGGAAGGATAAAGCGAGACCGCATGACGCTCCCTTCTGTCAAAGTGATCACGTGTGTCTGCAATTAGGGAAGTTTCCAACATAATGTCACTTTGGCGCTTTGAACTGTCATTTCAGACCACAATAAAAATGTTGTACATATATAACAAGCCATAATAAACCGTTTATTAGGCATAAAAGGGGAAATGCATAATCTAATCTTCTCTATACAACCCCTTAAAATGAATCCTACATCATAGCAACTTTGTTAATTGTACATCTACTGTACAAAATAGACGGCAGTATTTATTTCACTAAAATGTCGCTCATAACACACATAAACATGAAATCATGGGCAATGTGAAAATGCCGACTTTTATTTATTTTTATTTTTATTATTTTTTTTTTTTTTTTACACTGAGCAAGATCAGGTTTGTGCATAAATAATTTGTCAGTTTTGACAATATTTAAAAAAGAGATTAAAATGTCAAAAATGCTAAATACAGCTACAAAATACAGCTATAAATGGAAACGTTTAGCTGGTAAACAAATGCAAAGCCAAATGGATACTACTACTAAATAAGTGTCAATAAAAATGTGGTCTGTAAAGCACTGTTTAGTTATTTTTTTGGTGACAAGGATTGGATGCAATTCCACCATACCTGCAAAATAATCACACCTGTGCTTTATCTTTTGGAAACCTGAAGCATGGCCCGCTATGGTTATTGCCAAAGAGAACCAAATATACAGTACAATAGTGCCTGCAAAATCCTGGAAAAGATAGAGTAACAATATTATCTTAATATCCATAATCTAAAATAACTGAGAACAGATCTATCTTCAAATAAATTTAGTGCAATCATCAGTCAAGATCAGCAACCAACAGGATTAAATAAACTTGATTAAATCTACTTAATTACCTTCCATCTTTGTTGGCAAATAATTGACATATTTAGATATGCAGATAGACTGAACACTTAATTGCAGGTGTAACCTGGAGACAAATGTAGGCCATTACGTTTTGGGGTGTTGAAAATTTGAAAAAAGTGATGAATATACTGTATATTGATAAGGTTAAACATTGATAAAAGACTTTGATGCAGCTGTAAACAATGTGCAGCAATGTTAGACCCGCAGACCTGAAGCACATTGATCACATATTGTAATAGATTTGTGTCTGCACCCATCCTGGTCATTGCTTGGTGACATGACATGTTGGATGTACAGTAGATGGAGACTTTTCAAAGAAATGATGATGTAGTTCAGCAGCTTTTTATGATGTTAGCTAAAATATTGCACATTAAATGATTTGATCCTATGTGGGGCAAATTAGAAATCCACTTCTTACAGCATAGACCAGTCTTCCTAAAGAAAGAATACATCATTACTGGCAAGCCTTATAACTTGATGCAATATTAATCAATCCTTCAGGGTCATTGAACCATCTTTTAAGTGTAACTTTGTAAGATCTAATCTAACTAATCCAGGACCAAGCCCAGTTTTAAGGCTGTTTTTCAATGCAAAGAAAGTGAATATAAACATAATTCTTATTTATCTTGTTTTGGCACAACAGGCAACCACAGATCATGAGTTACTATGGTGCCCCTAAGTGAAATTATTGTGTTATCATTACATACTGTCAGAGTAAGTCCCAAGTGTCAAGTGTTTTTACAACATGTACGGCAAACTCAAGGCAAGATGATTTTGCGCCCATATTGGTGAAACATTTTGAGACATTATGAGACAACACCAACTTGCAATGTTTTGTCTCATAATGGTTTACAATAAGCTTGCAGCACAGAAAAGTTGGAGTTTTTGTTTTTGTGTATGTGCATTTATTTTTTGGAACAAATCAACCTGCCAATATTTATCTGGTTAGATTTGATTTTCCGTGATAAAACTATTTCTCATTTGAAAGATTCAGTGTAGAATTGCAGATACAGAATACCCTGTAGTAAAACACTCCACAACCAATTTTTTCTACAACCAATTTTTTTTGCTTATACATTTTGGGAAGATACATATACAGTTCATATAAGTGCATGAATCTTTATTTTTTACACAGGGAATATTTTGCTCAATAAATATAGACATTGTTTGGTTTTGTGTTTTGATTGAGTTTGTCATCCCTGTTTTATAGCTTCAATGAGCTCATCATTTTTGTGATTTCCTGTATCATCTTTTGCCAGCAGATGGTAGCATTGTTCTTTAAGGTGTGAATTCCTGCCAAATCACCCAGTCCACTTTGATCTTTAACCTTCATTTGATACACAAGATCAAACCTGAGGTATGACCCCATTCATAAAAACAAATCACATTTATGGAAATACAGTTTATATTCCCTTTTCTACACAAAATTCTACTTTTAACCACTTAGCAGTGATTCATAGTTAAAAAAAAAAAAAAAAANTAAAAAAAAAAAAAAAAAGTTAGCATATTCAATATTCCATCTTTTGTCATCTTAAAACTTCAGTTTTCAACACATGAATGTCACCTTCATAACATTCATCAACTACTGAGAACATTTCAATCAAATACCAGTGAACATTTTACACAGTTGTAGCTTTATAAAGTTGAACATTCAGAAGAAAGGCATTTACATTATACAATCTATATTTTTGTTTTTTAGGACAATAATAAACATTATCAGGATGAATTAGTAACTTACATTCAAGCATAACAGATAGATGCTGTAGGTAGTGATACAAATGGAATTAACATTCATCCATTCAGGTGATACAAATAAGGAAACAGGTGACAGAAAAGGTGAAATTTAAGCTGCAAAACATGTATGATGTAGCCTTCAGATATTACATCTCTTAATTAAAAACAATTTATAAAGCTAAAACTGTGATTCCCTGTGTTGGGGAACATCCCTAAACTTATAAAATCAAATAAAAATACTCTCATGTTACTTTTGATTAATTAAAATATAGCATAAGTTAGTACGTACTGTATAGAAATGTAAAATTGATTTATATTGTCTGATGGCAACTTAAACAAGTTGTTCTGATTTGTACATGTCTTGTATAAAAACAATGTCCATCTCTGAAAGAAATGACTTATCATTTACAATCATCTAAATTCATCAGCTTAAATTAATATTTTTGGAACTTTTTCATGATTGAATGTATGCTGAACTTCATTAAAAACCAAGTGGATCACTTAGTCTGCCATTGATCACTGATCTGAATGCCGAGTTTGTTACTAGTCCTTCTTAAGAGAAGTATAGTAGTCCACCAAGACCTTCCAGGCTTTGGGGGCCATGAAACCATCCGGAGGGTTCTCTCCACTTCGAGCCATGTTCCTCATCTTGGTACCAGAGATGAACTCAAACTCAGCATGCCTAACAGAGTGAGGAATGAGAAACATAAGAATTAACAACACTGAATCTAAACAACTTTAGGCCTCATAATGTGCATTGTCAGAATTTAGGGAGTTGATGTAGTCGAAAATAATTTGACATATTTGATGATTCATAAATAATTCAACGCAAGACTTCTAAAGGTGAAGCTACAGTTTGAACTAAAATTTTGGAGATCTTTCTTTGCTCACCGTTCTTTGTCGTAGAAGTCCATTGCTCTTTTAGTCTTGTTGTAAGCTGCTACTTTGAAAGGGATAATCTCCACAGAGGTGAGGCCCGGGGCCATGGTGAGGACCTTGCCCCCATGTGTGGGCTCATACAAGTCCCGTTTAGTCTCTGGGTGAGGCATGCCTGCAGGATCCCGACCAACAATGTAAAAGCTGGCTCCGGCGACCATTCTCGCCCTACAGTGCCACTGCACCTGAAGAGAGAATGGCGCATTTCTGGGTTAATATTCAATGACGTATTGGGAAGTACATTGTCATAACCACACTTCTAACTTCATTATTTTCAGTGGCAAAATGACTTTAAAAAATTGTCTAAGATCTGAGTCAAAGATATGAACCAACAGCATCCTCACCTCTGTGGGTCCAGCATACATCATAGGGGAGGGGAAGATGGCTACTATGGTACTGGCTGGGTCAAGGATGCCTTCCTCCAATACAGCAGCGTGCTGCTTCATTCGCCAGTCCAGGGGCACATCGTCGTCTTTGGTCCAGCCACCGAGCGGATGCAGGAGCAGGACAGGATTCTTGTAACCTCGCTCCAGCAGGCGGCGTTTGGTGTCTTGCATCAGGAGTGCGTGGCCATTATGGACAGGGTTGCGCAGCTGGAATGCAAATACAGCATCTAAAGACAATATGGAAGACACACAGGTGGTGGTGAAAGCGGCACAAAATGAAGATTTTCATATTTGTAGTAACATTCAGCAGTAAGATTTGAGGTGCATGATGTTTGCAATACAACATGTGTGGTGGGCATTGTGCATTATTCACAACAAACATGCTCATTATAACTTTCACGTAACTCAAGTGGGCTTTGTTTCATAAACTGTATCGCTAAAATTGTTTGTGATTAACTCACTGCAAAGTTCACATCACAACATGCATACACCAGTTACCAAACTCAAGACCAGACAAGAATACGAAAAAACAAAAATTACCAAAATACATTACTTAAAGGGGACATATGCTTTTTGTTATTGTTCCTCATTTCTGTAGTGTAATATAGTAGAGGGTTTGTGCTGCACATTATCAAATTTGCAAAACTTATTCACGCCAGTAGAAATGGATCAAGACAAACCTGTAGGTCCTGAACTGCCCTAAAGCTTTGCTTTTAATGAATCCTGTACTTATGTAGTGTGTTGATGTGAACATGTAACAGAAGTAGTCAGACACGCCCACAAAGTATGAGGCTAGTGAGTGTTTGGCCAGCATCCACCATGTTGCAGCTGGCCAGTCAGCACAAAGCAGGCTTTTTGGAAGAGGGCCTTAAAGAGACAATACCTTAAAAAAAAAAACACGTTTTCACTCATTGTGCACATAATAACATGGAAAAAAAAGTTAAAATAATAATACAGAAATGTCTATGATATGTCCCCTTTAAGTACTAAGGACAACATCTGAGTAAAAAGGGAATAAAAACAGGTTATTATAATTCAATGTTCAATAATTTATCTCTTTTAATTGTTGAACACTCACAAAGACCATCATGCAACTTTTAATTTACCATTTTATTTTTCATCTGGTCCTTTTTCAAGTTCTTCTGAAAGACAAATGGCATACACCTGTTCTTGTTACCTGTCACAATTTTTGTTTATTTTTTCATCTGCTGCTGTAGATATTTTATTTATAGAATTAATCTAAGCATGAGTCACATCATTTCAGGTTCAATTCCATGTGTTTTTAGACTGTTTTGTGAGCAGCATAGATTTTCTTACCTGCATTCATGTCTTTGAACTTCTGCTTAAGCTGAAATGGAGTAAGGCGGTACTGGTCAAGGCCATCGTTCCATTTGATACGCTCCAGCACCTCCAGGTCACCACCTACCAGCCAATCACCTGCTTCCATTATCTTCTGCAGAAGATGATGAAAAGATAACACCAATTATCTCTGGTTAATGAAGCTTTAAACAGTACAATGAAGTTAAATTCAGCAAAGTGCATCACAGTTAAAATTCATGCAACACCAAACAGGCAAGATAAAATGAATAGTTACATAACAAATAAAACAAAATAGAGCAATGCCTCATTACCTTTATGTAAGGGTGCTGTGGACAAGTGGTTCCCCACTGTCTGGCACAGCGTTCCTCCTTGCGGTGTTCGTAGAACTCTGGGTTCCTGAGTATAGCCACACGGGAACCCTGGTACTCTAGAGCTACAGCCGCACAGCCGTCCAACTCCTGCTTCTTCTCCGTGCTTACAGGCAGGACAATAGGAATGGACATGTTGATTGCCCCATCTGAGACAAGAAAGGTGCAATGAGCACTGAGCCAAAGTACAAAGTTTTCAGTTTTTTGTTCTACTTGAAAATAAACTCTACAGCAATTAAAAGAACAGTGACTCCACATAGTGAGAGATGGAAAATATGCAGTGCTGCGGTACTCAAGAACCAGGATTGAGAACCACTGGCATATGTGAATCGCGTGCCATTTCATGACTGGAATTTACCAAACTGGAATTTGGGCCTGAGCCAGATTCATAAAATGCCAGATATGGTCTTAAGGAGTGATTTCAGCCCAAAATAGCCTGATTCAAATTTGGTTTGGAGCTCTGGAAACCAAATGAATTTTGGGGAAACCATCTGAAAAACAAATGTTAATATTTTTTATAGATCTACACTAGTCATATTAGTTTGTTACCATAAACTGGAATATTATTCCCTTTTAAGGCAGCCTGACAGCAAAATATTGCCTAGTGGGTTATGATAAAAGTAGATGTGACAGTCTGCTCTTCTCTTACCGTCCAGCAGGTTACCAAAGTGTAAAACCTGGAGGAACTCTCTCTCTCTCATGAAGCCTTTCAGAGGGCTCGCCCAACCCTCGGCTAAAACCTGCATCCACTGCAGGTCCAACTGTGGGAAAAGAATAATCACTCAGTAAATAGCATGAACAAAAAACATTATAAAACACAGGTAGATTTCAGGAATGCCTTGGCTTTAACTTCTCTGATGGTGCCTAACCATATAAAATCCACACTGTATTGCCTTTGGTGTAAATATTGTTGACCTACTTGTGATAAATATTCTTATTAAACTATAGTGAGATATGCATCTCCTTCAATGTGGGAAAAAACACGATATGCACACGGACAAGGAATAACATGATAGAATTTGTTCAAAATTCAGGAGCAAAGTGAAATGAAACTACAAAGTTCCTGTTTTAAATAGTTGTTTTGCTTTGAAAGAGCACATGCAGCGATCAAAGAACATTGGTTTTATTTGGTAGCAGTCTTCATCTCCAGAGAATTGACCTCAACAGTAATTTAACAAAACAGTCGTGCTAGTTGCATGTTACTGCATCAAACACGCTGCTGTGTGCTGTGGGCTGCTGCTGCTGTGTGCTCAGTAGGCTTTTATTTCTTTATTAGTACCCAGGGACGTCAAAGCAGTTTATTAGTGCTGTACATGTAATCCAAACAGCAGAGAATGTTTATGGGCTCATCATGAGCAGCCGTGTCCAGTATTGACCCCCCTGTCCATTCAGTGTGTGATAAAAAGAAGCTTATATATTGGAGTGGTGCGTTACCTTGGTGATGCTGATGGTGGGAAGTGTGTTTGCGTCAGCCACAGCAAGATTTAGCTTGTTCTCCGGAACAAAGAGTTCATTCATCTCCTCCATGATTTCTGTAGGTACAATATTCTACATACAGAGAAAGGCAATTCATGACACGTGTGGGATAATGTCAGGGATGTATTGACCAACAGTGTGTCTGTGTGTGTGTTTGGCTTTGAAATGTAGCCGTGACTTTTCTTCTATGAGCATCTTCGTTATGTTCAAAATAAGAATAACTGAAAATAGTTCAAATGAAACACATACAATTATACGCTGACAGTTTAAAAATGTATCCCTAAAGGAGCATACCGGTGATATTGCATGTTTGAGCCCAATAAATACAACCCGCATACACATTACCACCAAGCATCTCCCAAGAGAAAAAAACAACAAATCACAAATTTGTTGCACTTGCAAGTGCAACAAATTTGCAAGAACAAATTCGCAAATTTGTGAGGTTTTTTTGACTCTGGATTTGTTTTCCTTTCTTATCTTTTTCTAGCATTGCTTCACACGCTTCATTTTATTAGTCTAGATTAGAAATTATGATACAGTAATTATGGTGTAGAGCTGTTTAAGTGCAAGGTTATTACTGATACTTACTCGTAGCAATCATTGGACAAATTTGGGGGTTTTCTCTGTGATAAAGAGTGTAAGAGTGAAAAGTTTTATCTCACACCCACCTGTTCCCTGAGCAGCTCCAACACTTGGCTGATGCATTCGTTCACTGACAGCTCTCCGGTTTTCAGCACCAACTCTGGAGCCTCGGGTCGCTCATACTCAGAGTCAATCCCAGTGAAACCTGACAGGATTAAGAAGAAATGTCCTTGAAAACTAAAAACCTTCGGCAATACAGTTTTATTTAAATGAGATATGATGTCAATAAAAAAAATTAACTACCCTGGAGCTGTAGAACAGTTGGTATTGTAACCCAGTGTTGAAGATTAAAGTTTACTTTTAAAGGACCAGCATGTAAACTTTGGCAGAAAGTTTGACAGACCTTTGATCTCTCCTGCGCGAGCTTTCTTGTAAAGCCCTTTCACATCCCTTTTCTCGCACACCTCCAGAGGAGCGTGAACGAAAATCTCAATGAAAGGAAGCCCGGCACTCACATGGATCTTCCTCGCTTCATCACGATCCTGAGGGGAGAAATAAGAATATCTGGTTAATTTAGCCAAAATTAAAAATGGAACAGTGTTGTATGAGGCATCAGATATAAAAATGCTTGCAATAATCCCTCGACAACAACAGATATCCAGTATCCACCTTCATCAGTAGCAACTTCCTCTGATATACTGTATAACTGATTCTAAGGTTGGGTTTAATATCAGCTCCATTTTGGATCCAATCCCAAGTTGTTAAAATATCAGACTTGTTCATTACCAAAGACAGCAACGTATAAATCATTCAGGTAAATATTTAGCTAAATACTGTATATGTCAGAATATAAAGATACAAAGCTAAACATTATAAAAAATCTTCATCTTGTACCACCAGTGTCTATTTTATTACAATCCTATTTTACATAAAGGCTGTGGTAGCATGAAGCGTTGTCACTATAGCAATAGAAGTGACTTTGAAGGTGGAGCTAATTATAAATAATGAGCTACGTGGGTTGTAAACGCCATAGGTGAACCTTCAGATCTTAAGATAAAACTTGTGTGGGTGTTTAGTGTGCGGATCATCTTGAATATTTTTACCCTACACATGTGAATACACTATTTGTAGATCAGAAGGTGTTAAGTGTGTGATTAAGAACTGCTTTAGGAACTCCCACAGGGAGTCAGAGAGGGAGAGGGAGAGAGAGAGAGAGAGAGAGAGAGAGAGAGAGAGAGAGAGAGAGAGATCTATGGTATGTCCTGCCCTGTTGCAATACCGGGCTTATGCACAACGTGATAAAATCTGCAAGTATTCAGATCCACTGGGCAGCCAATAAAAGTAGCTCAGATATCCCTCTCCCTAGCCACATTCTCCAGCTCTTCCTGGGGGATCTCAAGACATTCCCAGGTCAGATGGGAGAGGTATAATCCCTCCAGGATATTCTGGGCCTGCCCCATGGTCTCCTTCAAGTTGGACATGCCTGAAATACTTCTCCAGGGAGGTCCAGACCACCTCAGCTGGTTCCTTTCAAGACAAGAGAGCAACAGTTCTGCTCCTGATGTTCAAGCTCCTCATCATATCCCTGAGGGTGAGTCTCAACACCTTGTGAAAGAAACTCATTTTGGCTCTTTATATCCGCGATCTCAACCATTCCAATCAGTTAACACTCCATCCGACCCTCATTTGTGAACAAGAACCCAAGGTACCTGAACGCCTTCACTCAAGGCAGCAACTCACTCCCCACGAGGGAGTGAGATTAACATGGCCTCAGATCTGGAAGTGTTGGCCCTCGTCCCAGCCGCTTCACACTCAGCTGCAAACCACCCCAGTGCATGTTGGGGGTCACAGGTCATTATGGTACAACTCATGATAATTCTCTTTCCAGCTAGGGCTGTGCCATACCATGTCATTCATGATAATGCCGGTATATTTCTTTAATATGAAAATAATTTGTTGTATCACAATATTGACTATATTCTGGTGTGATGGCGTGGTGATACATTTTTAGATCAATATGCCCTAAAGTAGCATGGCCAGCACCTGACAAACCTGTCTGTGTTTGATGGGGTGACATTAGCAAACCGGTGAATTTTTGTCAATAGAGACTTTTTGTTGCATTATATGAACAGTGTTAGCCTAGCCGCTAGCTTCACTTGCATTCCTTTTAGGCTCTATCTCTCCCTAGTTTCAGCTTCATTTTAAGGTTTTATTCATCACATTGTTTATGGCATTTTTCCCTGACATGATCTCAGTATAATATTGAGGTTTTATTTGTAAGTCAGTTCCTCTTGGCTTTTGTCACAGCTGATTTTGTTGACTCAATACGTCACAGCCAGACACTTTACAAATAAATGGGAGAAGATTTTGTTATTGGACAGCTATCACAGGTGGTAAGCGCTTAAATTGGCACACTGTCAGCTAGATATTGACAATGTACACATCAGGAGTGACACACCCACAGTGGCTGTGTGCGTGCATTAGTATTAACGGCATAGAACACACACTGCTGCTGCATTATTTGCACTGGTTTGCTGCTGTCAAACTAGCAGCCACAGACTTTCTCATATTTGTGTGATCCAATACTTATCTAAATATGATTTTGATATAAAATTCAAATTGTGTAAAATGTTACACAACCTCAACTCTAACTCCCTCACTTTCTAAAATACAATTAAACAAATATGCACAATACATGACTATATCTACTGGTGTTCTCTGACCTTGGTGAAAGGAGAGATGAAGCTGGTGATGCACACGAGGCCAGCGTCTGCAAACAGTCTGGCCACCTCAGCAATACGACGGATATTCTCCTCGCGGTCTTCAGTTGTAAAGCCCAGGTTCTTGTTCAGGCCGTGGCGGATGTTATCTCCATCCAGCGAGTAGCAAGGAATAGCATGGGACACCAGGTACTCTTCCAGGGCAAAGCTAATTGTGGTCTTCCCAGCCCCAGATAAACCTAGTAGTGAAACCAGATGAGACACATAAGCAGAAATGCAGGATTTATTGAGGCACTGGGAGCTTTTGGCAGTGAAGGAATTGTATTGTGTTTTTAACAAATCAGATTCAACAAGATCAAACATTTGGGTTTATTACCTTATCTGGGGTTAGGTTTTACATGGTAAAAGTGTTTTCACCATTAAGTTTGTATCATAAAAAACCTGTGTGGATGTTTTACCTGTGAGCCAGATGGTGCAGCCTCTGAAGCCTCCACGAGTGCCAACTACCTGCCCTCTCTTGCTTCGGCTGACATGGTGGGCCTGGTAAACTACATTAGTCGACATGATGAGGTTCTGAAATAGAAGAATGCAGGCTCAGCCAGAAGTCAGCAGGATGAGTAACTCTGCAAACTCAGCAGACTAGTCTTCCTCCAGTTATTAGTCAACTTGGACATTTTGGTGATATGTCAGCAGGCCCGCAGTCAGAATTTAAGAAATACTTGATCGTTATCACTGCAAATGTCCTCTCCACTCCAGCCCCGCTCAACTTAAAGTAAAAATGAAGAAGAGTGGAGATTTTAAGATAGACACATTTCATGTTTGAGTTTTTCCACTTAACTATTCAGATCCTGTAAATTTATTATAATTTATCTGCAGTAATGCCTAGATTCTACTCTACATGATGCTCTAAATGCTAGTTTAAATAGCCTTCTCCACTAAAATTCTGGTATTTCCATAAAATCTGGAAAATTAAATAACTCCAACTCAGATCGCTAAAATGCATAAACTGGAAATAATATAGAAACTATAGGCCTTTCTCACATCATACATTTTAACTTTTTATAAAAAGAACAACACAGTTGCAAAACTAACTTTAACAGTGGGTGAATTCCATTCTTTTATGCCAGTTTTAGGGCCCTGGCATTGTTCAATGTGGCTTATATCATGTATTAACATGCCTAAATAAAACATTATTGTTATTTGTTATGCCTGTACTTCTGCTATGTGAGGCAGATCTACACTTTAGACCAGATCTGGCTTAGACTTTATTAAACCCTGGATAGCCTTTGCATGGTTGTTACAACTTAGCTCAGCATGGCATGTCTGGTTTTACATGGTTTTACATAAGACCCAAAGGAGTCAAAGCAGCATGACTGTGACGATTGAGCACAGCGGATAAATGGGGCTGTATTGACTTCTAGAGAGGAGGGGGCCATGGAAGGAGGGAACGAGGGATGAAGGGAGGGCGAGGACTGGCTGGACAATGTGTCCTGTGTGTGTTGCCTGCAGTCCAGCGATGATGTGGCAGTGCTCACACCCACACATTCGCCCTCTGCACCCACTCTCCCTTATGCTATCCATCCATCCATACATCCATCTATCCATCCATCCTATACGTTCTTATTTTACATCCCCCCCATCACTATCCTCTGGGCCTATATACTGTTAGTTCCTCCACAACCCCACTCAGTGTTACTTATACATAGTAAATCCTCTTATTTGTCCTCCCAGGGTTTAGAGTGCTTTTTCACTTTCTCTTTCTCTCTCTCTCTCACACACACACACACACACACACACACACGTAAAAAAAAAAGTCAACAAAATCAACACATCTCATATCAGAAAGGTGTGTTTCAGTCAATGATGTGGATAGATCACTATGGCTGTCTCCTTTGATACCAGGGATTTTGCATGTTTAAGGCCAATAAATACTACCAGCATATACATTATGTTAAGACAACTATTTTCCAAAACATAAACCGTATTCCTGTATTTTGCCCAAACCCCTAATATTTCACCGTCAAATGTTCAGCTGATAACCACCTTAAAAGTCAATGTTTCGTCTACTAACACATGACTGTAGAAGGAGTGGTCGTTTCCTGGGATTATGATCCCTGGCAGAGGCATATATTTTCATCTGAGTAGCTCTGTGTTGAATCCGTGAAATGGCAAAATTACGTTACTTCGACAAAAAGAAAAATTAATAAGCTTTTTGTTTGTGGTGATGGATGACTTATCCTGAGCTTGTTTGAAGTCTCTACAAGTTGATTTTTATAGCGCACTGGAATGAACTAAAACCGATGGCATTCTGGAAGGCAGGAAAAACAATTTTAAAATTTACTACTTCAGTATTATGTTTTGGAAAATGGTTGGCAGTAATGTAACATGTATGCAAATTGTATTTATTAGGCTCAAACATGCAAAGTCACCGCTATGCTCCATTAACTGGAGATAGCAATACATAAATTCACCAGTTCTTATGGACAGACAAACCAATATGGCCATTATTTCTATTAAAATATGGAAATCACACCAAATAAGGCAGATCAAAAAGTTTAAAAGTTTAAGTGTTTTACCCACAATATCCCAATTTGTGACAATCAATTTATAAATGTGTACTTCTGACATGATCCATGACGTTATGTGCTGTTATTTTACTATTATACTATCTAATGACTCACTGCTGCACCTTATAATGAAACAACAGGATCTTGATGGAAGTACAAATAATTGACTTTGCATGCTTTAATGACAATAATAACCCCCATGATGCCCATGTAACCTATAGTATGTGCATGTACACACCAACACCCACTGGTGATGAGCCAAGACAAACAGTACAGGTGTTCAAAACTTTAACCTCCTCTCTTTAGGCACACTATTGTAAACATCTTCTGTCAATATGCCACTTCTTATCATGTCATCCTGCCTTTCAACAGTCACGTGCTCATGCAGGAGTTTCAGATGCTGAACACTAACATATTTGCACTATGACCGCTGGGATAGGCTCCAGCCCCCCCCCCGTGACCCTCAACAGGACAAACGGGTTTAGAAAATGGATGGATGGAGTCACTGAAGAAAAAGTGAGTTAATTTGAGAGCAAAATCAAGACTCACCTCGTAAGACAGTTTTGATGCTTTTCTTTTGTCTTCTATGTTATTTTTCTTGGCTTTACATATAATTTCTCTGTCTGAAAGCACTTTCAGCTGCACTCCTCTGAATGCAATGTGCTACAGTGTTATCATAAATATTTTTTCCCAAACTGAACCTACTTCCCACATTTTCCATTGTTTTTCAGAAATTCACATCAACTCAGTGACTTTCTAACTCTTTTCCTTGTGCGCTCAGTTTAGCCTGCATACATCCTTTTGAACAGGAACTTGCATTTGATATCTATCTATCTATCTATCTATCTATCTATCTATCTATATATATATATATATATATCTACATCTATATCTATCTATCCATCTATCTATCTATCTATATATACACATGCAGTATATATTCATACACACACACACACACACACACACACAACTGTTTTTACACATTGTAGACTTAATTAAAGGTCAGAAGCTGACCTTATGGCTGCTTTTGCTCACTTATTCTTGCCTGTTATAATAAAATTATACATTTAAAAGGTATTAACCGAAAAAGTATAAAGTTATGACCAACAACAGACTTCAGAGGGTTAACATCAAATGAAAAAAATATTGGACATAGTCACTAGGGGACTCTATAGATCTAAGTTGTGTTAATGTACAACTAAATTACAAAAAGTCCCTTTAAAGGATTTTATATGGTAAGAAATGTTTCTTCACACACTTTTCTACTTTTAACACTCAGTTTTTAGATGTTTGTCTCATGACATTTCTCATGACTATCTCTGCTCCCTCCTCCGGTACAACTTACCGTACGAAGCTTTTTCACCCCGGACATTTTTCACGAGTAACACTGCCAAAGGACTGCCGAACCCGGACTCGAACCGCTACACGGGCGTGGATAGAGAGTGTGTCGCTCGATGGAGTTCTCGTAAAACTTTTGGCAAGGGTCATGGAAGAAGACGGAAGGTTTTAATCGGGACTTCCAAGACACGTAGCAGTGAGCTGGCCCAGCCTCCATCCCTCCTCCTCCTCCTCCTCCTCCTCCAGATACTATCTGCATGGAGCAACACAGCAGCCAATGCTGTCGCTGAACGACGTCACGGGGCTGGGCGCCGAAACCGGGAGAACTGGGTCCGTGAAATTTACCCTCGTCTCTAATGTAAGTAGGAAGCTCCCATTTCATCCTCCCGGTACAGACCTATAGAGATAAGTATAGTAACGTTTCCAAAGTTTCTCGTTATTCTTGTTTCCTCTCCACCAGGTTAAAACCCAACATGCAGCGTTTCTGACAGCTGCACGTTCATAATGCAGCCTTATAGGATTTAAAGGACCATACTGGTGATTTTTGCGTGTTTGAGCCCAAAATATACAACGCGCATACGCATTACATTACTGCCATCCATTTTCCAAAACACCAACGGAGCAATGAATTTAAAAATAGTTTTTCCTGCCTTCCAGACAGCCAGTGGTTTCAGTTCATTTCAGTAGTTATTAAAGTCAACTTAGAGACTTGACATGTGTGCGGGTATTATTTTAGCTCAAACATGCAAAATCACCAGTATATCCTTTAATGCAGGGTTGTTGTACTATAATATGTAATATATGGGATAGACATATATTATAATGTAACTAAACATGCAACTGGCTTTACCATATTGAAGTTTACCGAAAACGTATTGCTAAAACGACTGAACAATTAAACAACTAGGTAGATCACCAGGAAATTGAGAATGTTTAACTAGATAGATACATAGATAGATAGATAGATAGATAGATAGATAGAATCTAATAGGAGTTATTACAGGGATATTGCAAACGATATTGTAAACGAATTGCATTGGATTATACAGGTGTACCTAATAAACTGGCATCTACATTTTCCCATTTATATGTTTGACATATATATGGGACACACTGTATATTACTATAATACATTAAGAACATAACATGTTGTTCTCATATGCACATGAGATACACATGTAGGTTTAACATATACTGGCTACACATATACAGTATGATCATATACAGGATATGTTACTTTCATATAGCCTATGCACATACTGCATACTGTAATGTTTAACATATATGGGCTACACATATAATATATAGACATAATATACAATAAATTCTGATCATCATGTTAAAGGTGTGAGCAATGGTCGTAACATTATTTGTCAAGCTAACATAATTTTCCATGTGTGTTTTCTCATCAGTTGCATTAATTTGCGCTGAGTCACTGGTATTATTATTTTTTTTTTCCAGAGTCGCCTATGAGTGCAACTAGAGTAACTGGGCCAACTAGCATTTATGACATATTTGCAACCTGATTGGATTCCGTCAGACTGTCGCCCCTCCCAAACTAAAAAGGCTTTAACTCAACACCTGAGGCTGTTTGGCCTCAGGTGTTGACATCATGTCAATGAGCAGGATTTTGTAACAGCCAAGAAAAGGGCATCTATGAAACTGATAAAATCTCCCCAACACAACTGAATCTAGGCTAAGGAATTATCACTCACCTCTCTTGTAAAACAATACGCAAAACAACTATTTTATTAGGTTTATATGTGACTATATGCTATCTAGTCAGTGTAACTAAGACTACTGCCCCCACTAAGGGAAGTAATTGAGTAAAGAAATTAAACTAAGGGTAATTTGAGGGAACTAATAAATATACAGATTGGATCTTTAAATCAACAATTAAGTTAGAAGGGATCAGATATTTATGGCAAGACAAAGCCATTTTAACTTTTGTTTTGAGGAGTTGTAAACAGGAAGAATGATCATTTGGGGTATCCCCAAATTGTCACTATAAATATGCCTTTATACTGTATATCATGTAAGAGATAGTATGATATATATTCTTCTTAGTCTGTGTGGATGTAGGTGATCCACAGTTCCCACATAGGCTTCATATAACCCCTCTCTTGGTCTGCTCTTATAGTACACAGCAAATTCAGCAGTCAAAATAACTCTGTAAGACTTAATCTCAACACTTTCAAAATGTCTCATGGGGTCCACTCCCAAAAGTGTTATTTCAACACTTTTCAAAGTGTTAGCATTTTAACACTATAATGGAGTAAATATTAACTCTGTGCAGAGTTGAAATTTAACATTGCTCAACACTACAAAGGGTTAAATATTCTCAACACTAGTGTAAGGTGTTAAAAATTAACTCTTTTATTGTGTAATTTTTTTAACTACTTAAGAGTTACCCTCT
Organism: Lucifuga dentata; assembly: GCA_014773175.1. Lineage (NCBI taxonomy): Eukaryota > Metazoa > Chordata > Actinopteri > Ophidiiformes > Bythitidae > Lucifuga > Lucifuga dentata. The sequence goes on along the minus strand of VXCM01000213.1, from coordinate 323 downwards.
AATTAACATATTGTGTGTAAATATAGTACAATACAATTTAATGTATGTTAAAAAATGACAGACCTATCCTGTTCGCTTCAATCTACATTTTTATTTCAGAAAATCTTAATTATTGACTATAATGCTGTCCAACACTAGTCTCTCCTCTTCATCATCAGCACAATGAAGAGGAGAGGAACACTTCTCTCTGAGCAAAGTAGAATTACTTTGCTCAATAAGAAGCATTTCTCAGTTAAAGCTTATTAAAGCTTCAACATCAAAACAGCAATATAACAATTAATAGTAAGCAGAATGCAGCAGGGATATCATGACAAGAACACACA